>JAQIXX010000721.1:0-48733 GCA_034700605.1 Willowsia nigromaculata
AGTTATCTCATGCTTTATAATATGGACTTGTATTGCTTATCAACATCTTGTAATATTAAGTCTGCAGTAAATAAATAAATAAATACATACAAAAAACTTAGGCATTTAATATTCAAACAGAACCCCAATGACCAAAATCTTTTTAAGCAGGCTCTGTTTTGGTTCTTCTGGTGCTCTACTGGCTCCATGCACCACATTATCTTAATAAAAACCAAATCATATGGTGCAAAAACGCACTACAAAATCCAGTGCTTTAGGCGGAGCAAATTTTCCCTAATGAGTACCTCCCTGTACAGTTCTTTTTGTGTGCCATGACTAGTTCCACATAAGAACTATTTAAGCACCATCTAATTAAAGACATATCCATTACTAATATTTGGCGCGCATATTTTCTGAGTCGACATGCAGCAGTTGCAGCTGCTTTGCTTTTTCGTTTCTTAACATTAATATCAGCTTGCTGCCAACAACACAATGCCAAGAATAGGAACGCCACAGTTGACTCGCACAATTAAGCGAAAAATTAAAAGGAGGATTAATTCAGTTAAAATCATTTTGGAACGATCCACAAATTACTACAATAACCCCGTTATATGCCACAAGAGTAGTGTAAATACTCCAAAAATTTATAACCCTACTTCAACCTCGATTGCGGAGGAATCTCCTAATTCAAACACTGTGTCTGAGGAATTTTATCAAATTCAACAAACAGTGGATCAAACACCCAAACCGTTGGACAAAACATCACCAGTGACACAAGTTGATCTAATTGAACCTTCTACAAGTGAACTTGAAGAACAGATTCGAGTTTGGGCTGTTAAAAATAACGTCACCAGAACTGCTGTCTCATCGCTATTGGATATTTTGTGCACTCATCGTTGTTTTAATTCATTTCCTAAAGACTGCAGAACCCTTTTAAAGACCCCAAGGGTCGTTCAAACAAGGCTTTTGGACCCTGGGCGCTACTGTCATTTTCCTTTACGCAATACTCTGAAATCAATTTTAAAGTGCTTGGATCACGTCCCCAAGAAGTTACAGTTACAACTTAATGTAGACGGATTACCGATCTCTAAGAGCAGTGCACAACAATTTTGGCCAATTTTGTGCCATATATCAAATTTTCCAGATTATCCTCCCTTTGCCATTGGCATTTATTTTGGCCATGAAAAACCAAAATCTTCAAATGATTTTTTAAAACAAGCAATTAGTGACATCCTTGAATGTTCATCATTTGAAGATAGTGTAGAAGTATCGGTTCACAGCATCGTCTGTGATGCTCCTGCAAGATCATTCATTCTCAACATAAAAGGACACACCGGATATTTTGGATGCCACAAATGTGAGTCAGAAGGAGAGTACGTAAATCACCGCATGACATTTCCAGACATCGACAGCGCCAAAAGAACAAATGAATCGTTTAGACGTCAGATAAATGAAGATCATCATTTAGGGAGCGAAAGGACAGAGCTACAACGATTACCTATTGATATTATAGCGCAAGTTCCCCTAGACTATCAGCATCTTATTTGTCTAGGTGTAGTGAAAAGACTTCTTAATACTTGGGTTAAGGGTAGGGTCAAACAGTGCCGTTTACCTGCGCGATCAATTCACTTGATTTCTCAAAGGCTAATTACGCTAAAGCAGCACTTTTCAAAAGACTTCTCCAGGAAACCTCGTGGTCTTTCACAGCTAAGTAATTGGAAAGCAACCGAATTTCGTTCATTTTTGTTATACACAGGGCCTATTGTACTTAATCAAATCTTAGATGAAGTCTACTACAAACACTTTCTAATTTTACACGTAGCAATTTCTATTCTGTGCTCAAAATTACACCAACCTTCATATGTAAACTACGCCGGCCAATTGCTGCGGTATTTTGTTGAAAATTTTGCTATTTTGTATGGTGAAGATAGCTTGTCCTATAACATTCACAATCTAATACACTTGGCTGACGATAGCAGAAAATTTGGAGTACTTGATGCATTCAGTACATTTAGGTTCGAGAGTCACTTAGGAAAAATTAAGAAATACCTACGCTCTGGAAATCGACCTCTTGAGCAAGCCTACAATAGGATTTCTGAACTGCAATCAGTGTTGGGTTACAAACAATCACAATCCGTCAGCAGATTGAAAAAAGAGTTTGATTTGTCACAGAACAAAGGTGATAATTGTTGTTTGTTACATTCCAGACATCTTTTAATTATTGAGAGTTTTGCAGTTAGATCATCATCCTATCAACTACACGGAAATTTGTACCAGGAAAAAGAACGATTTTTTAACGATCCTTGTTCATCTGACATTTTAGATATTTTTTTATTCAAAGGAGCCAACAAAAAGAAAGTTATTGTAGATTCAGTTGAAGTTAGGTGTAAAGTGCTTGTGTTTCCCGAAGGAGAGAACTTCATTGTTTACCCATTATTACACACAGTGAATTAGCATGTGGTGTCTGGTGGAGTTTAATGGTCCAAGACCATCGTATGCAGTTGTTCATAAAGGGTGGCTCCTTGGAAGCAATAAGTGCTTCTGGCCGCCTTTCTGGAGAAACAACAAACGTTTGGAAACGAGCTTGCGAAACGGAGATCTCCCCAACGCTCAAACTTGGAAAATATACGAAGTTCATGTCATTGGTAACCGATATTTTGGTAAGACAGAAAAACTACCCGAATCAAAAAATTATTCCATAGTATTAAAAATCAAAATAGTATTTACAGCTGTGGCTTAAATTTTCATTGTAGATACATATGACGAAGCAAGGAAGAAACTAGCCCAGCCGACAACTGCTGAGGACTCAGACTTGTCTACTGCGGAGGAAACTGGAAGACTTCGCAAGCGTCACATTAACGATGATGATTGCGATGCATCCTCCGACGAAGAACATGCCTGCAATAAAAGGCGAGGAGCAAAACGATCAAGTGACAAGAACAGTCAGCTACTTTTTAAATTGCCCAGCCCTCCACAGCTACCCACCATTCCAGCAAAAATATCAGGTCAAGGGCCTTGCTTGGTCGCAGTAGGGAATATTTCAACTGATTCTGTGAGAAAATTCAATTTTTAAATTCAATAGTTAAGTGCCACATTAATGACAGTGGAAATGTAATGCCCATTTTATTAAATTTTAGTCACAAACAGGATCTGCCGTGCAGGATGTGGTTTCTGTGATTTCATCTCCTGTGACTGGAGCATACTCTGGAGGGATTGAAGTAACCCACTCTCAACCATTGCCCTCCCCTGACATGGAACCTGACATTTCCAACGAAGTTGATTTTATCCCATTGCGGACAACTCATGCAACTGGATACTCTACGACCAATGAATTTGTGAGAGCAACAACTGAACAGTACTCAAGGCCAAGTTCCTCCGGTAATTTGTAGTAATGCTAAATGGACTTACTCTGACTATAATTACATTTACTTTGAGCATTACGTTTACAAATACCTTTGTTTACTGCTCTAGGGTTGAGGCAGCTGTCTGGATTTGGAGGTGCGCAGACAAAACAGAACCCTCCAAAGAATGATGAATTGTATCACTTAAATCTGCAAGTTGGAGGTAATTTATAATTATTGCGTTTGTATTTTCGTCGTATCTCTAGTCTACTCCTACTCGAACTAACTGAATCGGTTTCGCAAATATTCTTTTGTCTAATTACAGATTTGAAGAGTCAGGTAAATCTCCTTCATTCCCAGCAGGCTACCATTATTGCAAAACAGGACTTAATCATCGATATGATGCAAACTCTGCTTCAAGGACAAGGACAAAAGAAGATCAGTGATGCGTCAAGAAAGATTCAACTTCCACTTTCGACTGCTGATGAAGTCAAACAACTGGATTCCGATATTAAACAGAATAGAGAGCTGAGACACGAACTTGTGAGTTGTTACTTTAATTGCATCAATGAATGATGGCATACAATTGAAATAATATGTTCTGCTAAATCAATTTAATTTTCAGGAGTCTTTATTATCTACCAGAGGTGGCAGTAATCCTAATCAAATCACGCATCGAATAATGACAGCTCTGATGACCGATGAAGCAATGCTATCATTTAGCATGGCTGGTCAAAAAGAGGGAAAGGAGAAATTTCGCGACACTATCATACTTAATTGCATTTGCTGTAAGTGAATGAATTAATTTTAAACCAAAACAAGTATAGCTTAAGATTTCCTAAAAGAAACATGATTGAGATTAATTATTTATTTTATTCAAACATTAAGGTGCAGTTAGAAGTCAACCTAAAGGTTCAATAGCCAGTGACAAAGAAATTGAAGCTGCGGTGGAGTATTGGTTGAAGAAGACTTCCACTCGTATTGCAAATAGGTGAATAAAATATCTTACACATTCTCAGTGATTTTATTTGATAGGATGTGTAACAATCGTGATTAAAAATCTGTTTCTAATTTTTTATGATGTTTCAGAACCAGAGCAGCTGAGAACTCCGCCAGTAATTCTACCAACCGCCAGCCATCCGAGTAATATCAATTATCATTGTGTCGATAAGTCAATAATTTTGTAATCAATGCAGCTTAAATTTTTGTTAATGTAATAAAATCTACTTCCTTTTTGATACAACAGCTCATATTTCTAACATTCTATTTAAATCTTAGTTCATCTAAAAACCGTTTTAGATCCTATTAAGAACCTTTTAATCAGGTGTTTTGATACTCATAGTAAAACACCCAAAATTCTAGAAGGTTTTAATGTCGTAGTGTGGTAGTTCTTATATTGTTCGTTTTAGCACTCAATAAGAACGAGTCTTTAGGTGACAAACGCATCTTCTCAGCGTTTGTCTGTCGCGTTCTTATTTGGTTCTAGTTTCGACCTCCATGGTTCTGGGCAGCACTAGTTGGCCCGGATGAGCCCCTTTTTAATAACCAATTTTGTCAATGGGGAACTTTAACATGGATAAAACCGTACTGTGTTGTCTGCTACAAAATGTTTGAGGACTATTTGATCAACTTTATGTGATGACAATATTGTTTACTTTTTACTTTTCTCTTAAAGACCTCATCCATGCAGACTAACGTTCCAAGTGTAAAACTCATCATTTAGACCTCAGAACGACGTAGTTTTCGCTTCATTTCCGTATGTTTGTTTTCATTTAGAGTTGCAAAGTCTGGTCTTCAACGGTTCTTGTATTTATGCAATAAATATGCCATAATAAACATTATACTGTTTGCCTATTATTGAAGTTTAGACTAAATCTGGGTGCTTAGAAGTCATTAGAAAAAGTCATTAGCTGTTTTTGTATAGTGCCTCTGATTATGTTCCTATTCTACATTCAATATTCCACTTATGTATGTAAGGCATCTCGATGATGACATGGCGTAGAAGAACCTCTGTGATTTCGATGTTTATTTTTGCATAATTTTCTGTGCCCTCAGACCCCAACTTTCATTTCAAATATAAAATACTCAAATATTTTGTACGAGAAAGCCAATGAACTTGCACAACTCTTGAAGTATAGCAACACCGTAGACCGTAGGCACTCTGTAGTTTTAACGTATGTTCCAACTTGTAATTGTGGAAACTTTTGAGAAATGTGATAAGTATAGTATTTGTAAAGAATGTATATAAAACACTCTTAAAATTATTATATCAGGCATATAGTCATCGAGAATCTCGTCATCTTAACTATACGCTATAGTCCTTAGAGAGTGGGGGTGGCGAGGCATTAAATAATGTCCAATGAGCTCCACGGTAATTAACTATACATTCACTTTCACAAGCCTGCACTGTACCGAATTTAGAGCAATGGCTTTCATCTGCAGCTTGAACAATGCAATACAATAGACCATTATATGAGAAAATCACGGACTCACTGCAGTCTGTGTTACGTTGCAAGAAGAAAATGAATTCTGGGGAGAAAATGGAACAGATACAAACGTGTGCTTAACTTTCGTTTATTGAGGACATGTAACAAAACAACAGCAACACAGAAGTTACTAGTTCCACCGGAGAAAACAAATAATATTCTCTTCTCAAAGCCAAGTCTAATTTCAACTTTCTCTCTTCCTTCTTTTTGCATTTCGCTGCTAGAGGCTAGGTTGATGATGGGAATTGAATTGGTTTTTGTAACCTAGAGCGTACTTCTTAAAAGCCAAACAAAAACAGAAGCAAAAACGACAGAAAAAAAAACTCAAGAGAACCGGGAAGTTGCCAGGAAAGAAGAAGGCTTCAGTGCCACCTTGGAGAAAGCATTAATGAAAGAGTACATAAACCAAAACGTCAAATTGGCTTCTTTCCTAAATTGGGGATGAACAAGCAAGAATAACTACTGGCAAATGGAACTTTTGTATTGTCTTTTTGTTTATCCGAAACAATAATGAGTTGTGATGTACTACACATTACCATCAATCCTACATAATAGATAGATAGTACTGGGTTGAGCGTCGTGTAAAGCTGATTGCTTTGTAAATACAAACCCAACTAAGCCATTCATCCCTGGGAACTCTACACATGTATGCCTACCTATTATTATCCTATGTAATCAATGTCTCTAGCCAAAAACTACCGTCAAACATTTTATTGGACATACTCTCTGGCTCTGGTGTGGTCGTGTATCAAAAAGATCAAAGAAAATGGTCAGGTTATAGTTTAGTGGGCTTCAGGAGAGATGAAAAATTATGAATATTCGATCAGCTATGTATTAAAAATTTAGTGCATATCTATTTCGAAATACTTTTGACTTATACACAGTAAAACGTCTGCTCATATGTTGCGTCACTTCATATACTTTATATAACTAACGGTGTACATATAGGATAGAAATGGAAGCGAAATTATGATCATGCAGCTAGTAGCTGTGGATTTATACAAAGAATATTTCCAGCATTTTTTTGCCAAACACGTGATGTAAGAACATCATGTATTTGAATTTGAATTCGAATTTCAAAGCTTAATATACGCAATGTGTAAGGGTTTTCAAGCAAGCACCATGTATACTTCTCTCTCCTTGTTACAATTCAAGGAACTTTCACCAAAAGAGAGAAAGAGAGGGTGAAAAATAGTATTTGGTAGTTGTATGTATTCTTACTCTCATATCAGACTGTTGTACCGTATTTCCTCCCTATTCACGATTTTTTGTTTGTCAAAGTTCACAATTTTCTTTTGGTATGATGGTTCAAGGAAATTTCTCACGTCAAACGAAATCTATCGGATATGAATACATCTAAATATCTCACCAGTCAGAAAGTATGTAGCATTAGGATCTATAATTATACCGTTCGTGTAAATGCATCTACTTCATTTTAGTTTTGCTGCTTTGATGTGAAAGAAGGAATACATCTAACATCCTTTTTTGATTTCTTCTCTCTCTTCTATAGACATCATTGATGCAACATTGTCAACACCATCATGTTCAGTAGAATGAAAACATTGAAGCTACAAATTGAATAGAATAAACTGTTTGATGGATACAAGATGGAAGAAGCCCGAGAAATTTTTTCGTATTTTATCATTCCATTTTTTTTCCAACTTGCATTAGAACATTTTGTGCTCGCAACGTACTAAAATCAAAATCAACCTTCTGCTTGGGACTAGGGAAATATTGGTAAAATGTACGCTGCTGAATAATTATGCAAAATTATGTTGAAATTGAAACATAGAATTAAATATTTGGTATGCATAAAATGAGCTCAGGGGTTGGTTCCAAAAGAAATTTAGCTTCATTGGATATCAATGTTTATGTTATTAAAAGCTTTGAAATAAATTATGATACTGGAGGATACCTGAGCAATGTAAACCTTTTATATTGTGTATTCAATGGTGAATTCGAAGAAATGACAAATTTTGCACGAATGTGCGTGATGGCAATAATTCTGCTTAAAATTCAGTGCATGTTTGTATGAGCAAATATGTAGAACAGCATTTTACACTCATCATGACTATAACTTACCCAAAGAGCAGTTACCTCAAGTCCAGTGATGACATTTAAAAAAGTGTATGTTGTATATATCAATGTTACCAATTTAGAAAAAATATTTCGGAACTTTCTTTTCACATTTTCACTTATTCTCATTGATTGTTGGAGACGTCAAGTGCGACTGGTTTTGGTTGGCAGGATAATAGGAACACGCAGGGCACCGCCATAGATCTTTGCACAAAAGAAAACTTGTGTAATTGGGTGAGCGGTGAAAGTAAGCGAAGCGATACTCGAGTGGAAATGTGGCATTTTTTGTTTGTCCGCATCTTAGCGAATCACAAATCATATGGCTTCTTATATAATCGCAATTCATTTTTATTTTTGCACACATATGTACATCTGGGCTTATTTGTTCATTGTGAATACCCAAGTTCCATTGGTTAAGGTTATAATTATCCTGTGCGTAGGTTGAGCCAAAAAATTTCCCACTTTCAACGAAAAGGGGATAAAGTGCTGGTTACAGTTGGTCAGATATTCAAGTAAATGTAGATATTCTAAACGTGAGAAAAACGGAATGGATCATATTTTAGTTTAGAAGAACGTTTTGTATGCGTGTACATGTCAGAGCAAATAATTTAAGTATTTGTACATATTTTTATTAGTAAATCCTCACGTCATCAAAATTAATACATACATTTTCATACGTACGCAACATTACGTTGTAAAATACATCACATAATGTGACATTAAAATACATAAATATAGCATGCATCTGCATAAATCATAAACCATACCTGTGGGGTAGGGCAGAGTGTTTATAATATTCATTATTTCATAAATATTCCATCATGTTATGTGTACAATTTGCAAGAACAAAGAGTATTTAAAAACATTACAAAGAACTAACAACTAAAAGTTGTAGGTTGACACAAATTTTATTAAAATATTTTAGTTGTCGATTATACTACAACATGGAAAGCGGCTCTATTAGATAACGCCTATTTACCGAGAACAAACAAATTCAACTTCTTATAGTTGATGAGAAGACCCTGCGAATTCACCATATCATCTCGAGCGACACGCTTCCAATATAGAGAGCAATATATCCTTAACAATAATTAAACATTTATTTCTTACAAGTGCCTAATTTTTGCTTACTTGCATGTTAAAGTTTCTACCGCATGCAAGACATGATAATATGTTTATAATAATAAATTATACTAAAGTTATATAAAATTCGTTTTTAATTGTTTGGTCTCATACCAAATCAACTACAGGAGTCATTTATGCAGTCTGGAAAATATGACTCGTATCTTAAGATTTGTAATGTAATGCCTGTTTGTATTGGTATTATATTTTTGACTGCAGTTTTTTCATCTTTTCGGTTTGGTTGATGGTTGTAGATATAATATATAATGTCATTAGCACTGATTTACAAATGTATTTTTTCTATATTTCAAAAAACGTACGCTTGTAAAAATGCAAAATTTCCCAATACCAGCCATTTTATGATTTAAATAATATTTAGTTGTCGATTGGAATATACCTAATGTGCGAATGTGCCAATGTGGTTACTGTTCGAATGGAATTCAAAATTGTTAACATTCGTACTTGTGTTCAAAGCTACTAATTTAGACGTTTTCAATGCCTGTGTTATTGGTTCCTTGACTCAAAATTTGAAAGATTATTTTTCGTAGATTTGTTTTTAGTGATTTTAAAATCCTTTGGTTGCGAGGTCCGGTCCACTTTTTCCACATTCATAAAGACAGCAATAGCCTCATCATCGGAGAAAAGGTAGTTTGTAATTTGATATCAAGTTGACATAATTTTATAGTATGCTGGAATCAAGCTTTCTCACTCAAATCGTTTTCTAGGGGCAATATAAACATGCCATGCCATTTCTAGCTGCCTGCATTCTCGTGAAAAGATCCGATTTTTGAGAACCATATAATTTATCTTGTAATGCCCCACTGACACTGACTGACACTATGACTTTACAAAAATACTTCACTTAAACCCAAAAATAGAACTAACACCAAGAACATGTTTTCAAATTTGAAGGCAACTGATCTCCCTACATTGCTTGCCCACTTTTTGGTTCAATTACAGTAAATCTAAGCGTATGTGCAGTGACCACCACGGTCACGACCTACACTATTTGACTTTAGGTGTTATTATCATTACCAATTATTATCATACATAAAATACACAACGAAAAATCAGAAAACATCAGCAACAGTTTTACAGAACAATGATAAAAGTATGTTTAAAATATTGTTGGCGATAGTTATATAGGAATAACATGAAACCAATTAGCACAATTTCAGATTGAAAAAGAAGAAGCAATAAGCATGCATGTAATTGATATATAGAGAAAGTAAAAACAAAGTAATGAGCATTGCAATAATCTCCTTGTCGTCCTTCCACGTACTCCTTAATGATCCCCCATTCCAAGATAATTTGTTTGGTACATCTACAGTCCATACATATGTTAGAGTTTTGAAGCTTTTAGACCTGAAATGTTTGGATTAAGTTTGACCTTAAAGCGTTGCTTTTTTGTACGTATTTAGGAACAGGATGGTCTAGAAATACGTAAGCACATCATTAGAAAGTTATTTGATGGTTTGTACTTGTTTTCTCTTTAATGCCTACAGCAGGTCTTTTGCTAATTGTCTTTGAACAGTGCAGTTATACGGAACAGCATCAAGATACGATAAGATGAACAAGCTGTATCTTATGAAACAAATAAGTTTTTTGATAGTGTAAATTTTAACACAACAAGGTACTTGATGCTATATTATTTGATGGCAATGAGGCACGTACGCACCACCTAAGTGAAAGCCAAAAACTGAAGCACCTTTTATTCTTGCTAACCTTTTAAGCACGAACACAATGGTCGCATATAGATAAGTTGACACAGATCACTGAATGACTATGCAAATGTTTGTATGTTATGTGATATATTTTGAGAAGGTTTGATTAAATAAAAAACATGGCCATTAAAAGAATATAGCACCCACAAGCACAACAGGAATGTTGGAGCTTGCTCCAAATGTCAAAGAATTGTTTTAAAATAAATCTGCCTTTCACCTCCTTGTTTTACTTCACAAAAAGACATGCTAACCGCTAGCAAACCCGAATGGTACTTTTCCTTTTCTCTTATGCTATTATTTTTGTTTGTGAGCGACAGAAAGGAAACGTGAGCTGAACTGTCCTTTTTCGTAGTGATCTCAAACAGGGGGGACGGAAGTGACACTCGAGTCGGTGGACGTAATGACATTTCCTTTTGTTGGTGTGCTGGAGTCTTTATCGAACGAACTGGAATTTATATGGTCCTTCCCTGGAAGCTTTGAGATGTTTCCACTTGCGCCACTGATATTGTTTCGAACGTTGTCAGACTTGGAGTTCTGCTTGATTAAATTAGACGAAGAATTTGTTCTCGATGGGTTGGATGGCTTTGAAACATTAACACCAGTGCTCCCTCCTCCACCACCGTTATTACCTCCTACTGCCATTACTAAGTTTCGGTTCATTGATGTAGGCGTCTCCGATTTCGACGCTTTTCCTATCATACAGACAAGAAATCGACATGATAACTTGAGAAAACAATCGATAAATTAAAACCAGGTTATTCTTGTGACAAGCACTTCATGCTTTTAGTGATGCTAATACATGAGAATTCAGCATATATCATTTTTTAAATATTTCACGTAAATACTTCATCGGCAATAATTACTACTACGTATTATGTAAGCGAATTTCACAAACCTTGCGAAACTACCGAAAGGTACACTGGACGATAAAGTACTATTGTGTCACCATTTTCTACGCTTCCGTCATATACTTGACCCAATTGGAACTCAGGCCCAATATACATCCCTCCTTCAGCATGATCACAAGCCACTTCTGCAAAATTCAAACAATGAGAACTTCCTCGAATACTTATGACAATGGCTGTGTAACTCCATATTTTCATTTCCTTCTCATACAACGAATTCCGCGAAAACTCAACAAATAAAGAACCCTACCAGAGGAAGATCAAGAACTACAAGAACTACCTGAACCACATCTTTTATCCATATATTTGCATTACGCCACGTTCTTGGGAAAAAGCTAACAACAAACTCACAAACTCAGGCCACCTACCTAGCTACATTTATTATAGGATATTACTTCATATCAACATTTCATGCATAAAGCTTACCATATTGAATCACAGGCTGTTGATTAGAATTCGGGATCCGGAAAGGAACGGTTGCGATTGTTATGGGAAAGTGCATGTTCAGCGATTCACCCTCGCCAGACTTTTCAAGCTCCACGCTAACCTGAAGGCATAAAATATAAATGTATTTATTAAACATGAAAGCTTGATAACGGAAAGTATAACGGACAGCTGTCCAACACTTCCGAAACCTTCTTCCAACAAACTTTTTTTGACATCTTAATGTACATTGATATTCACAACAAAACATCTTTTTTTTTCTACCCCACCTCTTGTTTCATATGCTAAAGAAATGCTAAGTGCATAAAAATGTTCTTCAAGGGACTCATTATTTAAAAGATCTCACAATAAAAACAGCTTCATATATGCAGGTGGCAGGTGATTTGCACCTTGATGATACTTTCCTACTTTGCGTGAGATGTTACCAGAGTGTATAATTTTGTGCAACAAGATAACCATTGAATTTTGCATTAAATAGAATACACGATATATCAATTGTCATTTGAGCAGAAAACGCAATATTGCACGTACATTGTTGGTAATTCCTGTGGGTATCTTCAGCTTTCCCAGTAAAACAGGAATTGTAACAGTTAACATTACAAAGTACAGATCGAGAAAGGTATAACAATAAATTATGAGGCTTCATTATTTTAAAAGCAAGCAACCTTGTGTAAGAGATATTTTCGGTTTGTTACATCACTCTTTTCATTAATAATCTGCCTTCTTCACTGATGAGCTACATCAGTAAATCATTAGTTCATACCTTAGTGCTGTAATCATTGCACAAACTCCACAACTGTGAGGTAGAACAGAATTGCTCCATTGATCTATAAAACTTATATATTTTAAAACTCGTTGAATTGCTCCCTTCAGTGCATTACTACCTTTTCTAGATTTATTGCAGCACTACAATGTGAAAGGTATTAATAGTAGTCATGATTATACACTAATGTCGATATATGCTGTTTCCAGTTGGCATAGGTAAGTACATGCAACATAATAATAAGGAGGAACCGGAGGAACGGCATAATGTGATGCAATATGTAATCTTCAGGTCTATTGGAGCCAGGGAACACTTTACGTTCTGTTGTGAAGTCGGTTGGCAGAACAATAAAATATTCAAACCACTTTGGAACACCACTACTACCACATCACCAGAGCGCTCCATTATGCACCAATGCCTCCAGTGGATAAACTAGAGAAAATATATGAACTGTGCTAACAGTATTATGTAGTTTTATTCTATCCTGTAGGCATTTCTACAAAGGGAGCAGGAGCTTGCATCCACCACAAAAGACATGAAAGCAGCGGATTCGTCATCATCATGATTATCATTACTAACTAAGAATAGCGCTCTACATACAATTGATGTATTATAATTATTGTGTTAAGTTATGTGCTAGTTCTAGACATGATGTTCTACGAGCTGCTTTTATCATTCGTTTATCTATTTTTGTGAAAACGAAGAAGTTTATCTACATTCTATCGCTTTTGCCAGAAGCCACCAAACTCCACATACCATGTGCTCGTGAAAATCTCACAGTGAAAAATAGAAACTCTGTTTGAATAAGCGTTTGCCAAACGGACCGGAATAATCCCTCGAAATTCTCATTCGTTTGCCTTCGAGCACACAACATCGGAGAAAGTAGAAAGAGCTGAAACCTAAAAGAGAGAAAAACAAACTCTCTGGAAAACATTTGCTTTGACAAGCACACTACAGAATACAACCATAGATTTCTCCTGCCCTCCTTTCATTGCTACTTCAAAAGAAGAGTGGTGGTGAACTACTGATTACTGATTAAACCAATGTAGATCCAGGAGATTGGTAGGCACAAGAGGGGCTTTATGGCCCCAAAGCGATTTTTACATACATTACATTTTACATGATTTTGGTTTTCGGTTTCGCAATGAGATTCCAAGTTTCTGCTTATGCATAAGTTTCTACATATACTTTACGGTTAAATAAGTTGGAACCATAAAAACTTAAAAAGAATTAGATGTAAAAGCGCTTTGCTTATTTTGTAAAACAAATTTTAGCACATGAAAGCGCCTCAGTCGAAGCATAGTGTGGAGCACTATGCACTTGTAAAGATTGCCATGTTAATTTTTAACACCACTGTCACCACTCATTTGAAATTTAGTGAATGCCTTCATTTTAAAATCAAAGGGTTTACTCGTCATCACAAAGAAGTGCTGCATTCTTCATTTCAATAGAATTCAATTTTCAGAAAATATCTAATTCTCTCAAAATTGAGCTAGGCAGCTGGAGTGAAGGGTTCAGGGACTAACTACGCCAAACAAGAGCATAAGAATTCATGCAAGCGCTCAATGTTGAATTTCTAAAATATGATCCTAAAATGATAATTTGCTCCCCAAAACCTATTAATTTATGATTTCCAGTGAATATTATACATTGTGTAAATCAATACAACGATGCGATAGGCTGTCACAGGTTTTTCTTTTGCGATCACTATTATGATTCAGGGACTTTTAAACTTCGTGCAAGCTGCTTTAGCTTTATTCAATATGCTGCTAATATGAATCAACACATGCTATAATAGGTACGGTAAGCCAAACCATTTCTGTGAAATTTGTGAAAGTTGATCTTTCACTCATTTCGAAGCATGCAAATGTTGTGACAGTATGTAATGGAGCTCGCAAGCAAGGAAAGAGACAATAACACTGTGTAGAACTTACTTTGAGCACATAATACAGTTGAATGAGTCGACAAACACCAATTAGTGTTGGGGGCATTGTAGGCACAACGAGATTTTGCTGAGAGTCCCATTTTGTTCTTGAATGTGCTGGTACAGGTGCTCCTCGATATTCAAAAATTGTATGAGACACTTCCTTTGACACTCCCAATACGCCTCGATCGATGTAGTACTCGACATACTATAAAACAAACGTACGTTTATAACCAAAAGTATTTTGGAGATGGAAGCATGAAATAAAGCAACCATTGGATTACTGCATCTACCTATTTGACATACATTACCCAGTGAATCGTTACATTTATATGTCAACATTTCCCTACACGCATCCATTTCTCTACATAGTAAAAAACACGTTCTCCAGTGTATAAACTATGAATATCGATATGTAGATATTTATTTTTCACATATTACAACAAATTGATATTATTATTATTTATCAAACATCAAATTCAAGAGTTCCTTTAAAATGATTAAAGTCTGTTTTTACAAGGACCGGAAAAGCTCATTGATCAAGCCACATGGTCTAGGAGCATTCTAAGAGTTTCGTCTCACTTTCCCCTTTATGTAGTCCGATTCACGAAGACTACACATTTCTTTAGCAAACACTTTCTGTAGTAAAGCTTCTTTCATAACTTTTAAAATCCTCATCCAACAACTTCCAGCTATCAAAACAAAAATCTCTGCAACTTCCATACAAGAGAAAAGAAAGTCTGCTGTTGGGACCGCAGTACTCAAGGTGGTACCACACTGAATTTCATTACTTGTAACGTCTATATCTAGAAAGCGAAGCACTTGAAAAGCTCTTTCTTTGAAGATCTTTTTAAGAGTAGAAAATTGGGCTGTAAGCGATTTGTAGTGAAGTGAGAACGTGCTCTATTTTCAGTTGATTCGTATGTGGGAAATAAGCATGCAAACTGTGGAAATTTATCAAGCCAACGCTACTCAATAAGATCACACACCTGAACAAGCCGCAGTTTGAGTCTAGCTTCTTCGTCACTTTGATTGTCAATATCCGCTTTCACTCTAAGACTTTCACCACACACGTACGCTGATCGGTCCAACTTGGTTCTAAGCGTTACTCTTCTTCTATCCCAACATAAACTGAAGCGCGGTCTTCTTCTTTCCCCCATGATAGGTTTCTAAACAATCAAAAATATTTCAAAATTATTATTTTCTAATTTCACCATTTAGCATCTCATTTAGAATACTTCAAACAAACTATGGAATATGAAAAGGAAGAAGTTGAATATAAAACAAACATCAATCTCAAATACTATTTCCCGCTCATATTTAATGATCAAATTCATCTCTTTTCCAACTTTTATAATTTTTACTGTGTTTCATAATCAAACAACTTTTGTTTTCCAAAGTAAATTTCACTATTCCACTGGTACTTCCGTTAATCTGAATTCACGTTAAATTGCTAATGCTGTCAAAACTGACGACGATGGCTTTTTAGCTCAGCTTTCATTTTTCTCGCAGTTTGCCTACTTTTTGCCTTTCCTTTTGCATTTTTGATGAAGTTTCCATATTAAATTCAGAATTTCACTAGTCCCATTGAAAAGTTTTATAATCTTATATTTCATTTTGTAAGTTGGTCTTCTTCTCACAACTTTGCATCTCTCTCTTCTTCTTTATCAGCATATCATCACTCTCCCGCTGTGCTAGAAGCCAATTAAACATTTTCTACGCATTTGTCATACCACCAGCTGCACCATCTGTGAAAAAATGTAATTTCAGCAAGTGACGACTTTCCCTTGTAATTATTATTGAGGTCATGGGTCTCCATCTGAAGTGAATTTAAGGCGCTCTCAACCTACCATCATCATCACTAGATACCTAAGTATCTAATTATAGTGGATCAGAAGAGCCATACACAAATGGAAAGTAGGACTTCCTTTCTCCCATGTACAGCTTTTCTCAGTACTAAATAATATACGTATAGCCCACACATTTGCTGATAACTTTGTAAAGTGGAAATGTAATTACTCCCAAAGCAGAAGACGTATGCACTCCATGTTGCCACTGTACAAAAATAGGAAGAAGCTCCCACTGACTCCTCCTGTGTGCTTATTTCTGAAAATGGGAATATACATACAAACTAACCACGCGTAAAGCAGACATTCATCATCATGAATCATGAGCAATCCATTAAAGGAAAATGTATTCATTCAAGGGAAAATATATATCTCAGCTCAAAATGCATTATTATTGCGCATAAAGAAACTAGGTAGCTAGCTGGATGTGCCATCAAAATGTCGAAGTTCAGACTTCAAACTTTATAACGTCTCATATAAAAAAAAAGTTTTATAATAATGGCATATAGATATAATATGAGTGTATGTGCGCAGAATGCAACCAGTATATAAGCAAATCCAGTCAACAAAACTCAGCCTATATATACACTAACAATCTAAAAATATGAGTAGAACAAACTGTATGAGTTTCTGTGGGTGAGAATTGTGCTAACCTTGCTTTTCCGTAACAGCTTTAACACTATTATCAACTATCTGTTTTATGACTTTTTCTATCCCACCAGAACCATCGAAACTTCTTTCGAATGGAGTCACTCATATTAAAACTTCACATCACATTATCATCATCATCATCTTGAGAAACTGTGTGGCGTACACAAGTACATAATTTAATAACCACCGTAGACTTGTTCATTTTCATTTGCGAAAAGTTAGTTACTCGGAGAATTTCTGAAGACGGAACACGGAGGAAAGTCTCTTCTGGATTCTGGGGAGTAAATACAATCAGCATCCTATTTTGGAACTTTTGCATTATTAGATATCACATCTGACGACTCTCCCTGACGAGCATAACGCCAAGCAAGTACGAAATGAGAGAAAGCGATGAAGAACTACTAGTTCTTTTCTTGTAGAGAAAGTTCAGGAAGATTTAACGAGACTGATGATGATACACTTCACTTCTACCAAATTAAGTACAGTCGACTAAACGGAGAAGCACTACGAATTCTACGTGTGTATCCATCACTTACCAGGTAAATATCGTCCATACAGTCAATATGTGGCCCAATAATGGTAAAATATTTCATTCCCTGAGGTGGAGAGGCGTATGGGATGTCGACAGTTGCCTAAAGCGGGAGGGAAAAGACAGAAAAAAGTCATATTTTATTTATTTACCGCGAACAATGGCAATAAATACATACATGAATGGACGGAATATATGCATACTCAATCTACATTTACTTTTCCCTGCATGATGTCTCTAAGCTTTCACTCTGACTGTAATAAGTTAAATATTTATAAAGTGAAACTCCACGAATATCCACTTATCCAAGTATTTTCTCCGAAATTGGAGAGTCTTTATTGTTCGTAAACACTTTCAAAGAACATTGAATTGTGGTGAGCGCAGAATTGGATTCTGAGGAGGAAGGAATTGTATTTACAATGAAAAATGAAAGAGCATCCCATTTAAGCTTGAATTTTGATAAAGAAGATAGACGATAGACATGTTGCCACACTAGATCAAATTTTTACCCATACTATTATTGCGTCAGTATTTTCTATTGCATTTTACTAAAATACCTAACATTATTATTACTTACTTTACCTAAACCTAAACCTCATTGTACGTGGCATCATAACAATAAAATATGCATATCATGATCTGATATGACGTACGCTTATCTACAGTATGTGTCATAACACAACATCTTATACACGAGATAGTCTGATCCGATTTTATCAAAATCAATAGCAAGGACGAAAGAGAGAAAAAATTGATAAGAGGGGCGATAGAGAAATATTTCAAGCGTGAAAAAGAAGAGTAGATCATTGAAGACGATGATGATGATTACGATACTGTTAGTTCCACGTAAGTGAGCATTTATATGAAATGTGAAATATATATTCGGTTCTTTCTTCAGCGTTCCTTCTTTTACCCAACCAATCTGAATCCAAGATAGATTGTTATGCACGTTCTCATGTTACATGATCTAGTAGTTTATCATCATTCAACAAGAAATAGAGGATGCGCCACACTTAACCATATACCTACTCATGCTTCTTGTCATACTTTCTTTCTTTTGCGATTAGACGGGAACTGGTAGTAATAAAAGTAAGTGCTATATCTTATCTATTTTTATTCATCACCATCACTCACTATTTTCATCATCGTAATATTATTGCTACCATCACAGGATTACTTAACAAGCGAAGACACAAAATATCAAATTCAATTTCAATCATATATTGTATATCCGGCTATCTCTGAAAAGAAAATATACATACCTTAATGTAGTAACGAATCGTTCCACATTTTGATTCAAAAGAGTACGGAAGTGAGCTTTCAGGGAGTTGGAATCGGAAAGGAAACTTATGAAGTCCTCTGGGGAGGATTTGGACGTTCCCATCAGCCTTGTCTACTTTTACATTCCATGTGGAAGCAGGAAGAAAGTAATTTTAAATGAGAATTATTAGATAAACCAAAACCACCAAAGAACTCTGGTATGAGGATGAATAAAACAAGGAAGAAAGCAAGTGAGAGAAAGTCGCTGGCAAATATCACATTTATATCAAACAAAAAATCGTTACACGGTTGTTCGCTATGATGACGGACTACATATTCTTTTTTACGCCATAATCATGAGTATAAGCACGAGAAAAAAGCTTTTCATCTTTGTTCTCGTTCCAGCCGAATACTTTTCAAACTCGTAATAAATTTAATAATCCACTCAGCAATGGGTGTGCATAAGAAATAGTGAAACCACAATAAAAGTATGAGCATTAAGCATTCAAGGATAAAATTTCATTTGAAATTTGAAAGCAGGAGGAAAATTTGTAATATACGCATAGTGAAAACACATCACAAGTGAGGGAAAATGTAATATAAATAGTGGGTGTTCTCAAAATACAGTTATGTAGGTATGCTCAACGGAAACTTCTATAGAAAGCCACAACCACCCACACATACATTATGCAAACAAATATTCGACGAAAATACATATATGCAAATATTCAAGCAGGATACAACAGAAATGCACTAAATAAAGACAGATCTTACTGTCCATTTACATTAATGAAAATGAATGGCAAACAATTTCTGGCAAAGAAGAAAAAGTTGTGAAATCTTTTCTATATATACCTTTTCCCCAAATCATAGCTCGATCATCAATAAAGTATTGGTCATCCTTCACAGTTCTACGTTCCCCACTGACCATCACCTTCCATTCAGTGTGGGCTTTACCCCGAAGAACAACACGAATCGCTAAATGAGAGTAGAAAATTGTATGTATTTATTTTCGTATGGTTTCATAGTTTCATCTTGAAGAGTTCATTCGTCCTTGCGCCAACATATGTATTTTTTGTCCTGACACGCTTCGACTTACCTCTCAATTTAAAATTCTCAATTGTGTCCAAGATCACAAAGCCCGAGAGTACCTCCCCTGCGTAAAACATTTCCTTCTCCAGCTTGATATCGAATTCCCGTATGTAATCCATTTTGTGGTCTATGCGGATGTACAAAACTTTCACTCTTCTCAGTTAGATTTGAGCTTTCTCCGTTTCTTGAGGAATGTATCGTAAGTAATGCACTACACAAATGAGCGACCAGGCTTTTGTGTGATGCGTTTTCTTCTCTTTTGTCTTTTTAATGAGCAGAATCGCGAAAAGTTCATGGACGACCAACGCCACAAAGGAAGCACTACTATGCCTATCCACTGTGTACTGCACACACACGCACGCAACACAACTAACTGTGATGGCGTTTCTCCAGAATAAATTACACGTTAAAAGACTAAGCAAACCTTTGATTTATAGTTTCAAAGCAAATCCGCCCTCTTTTACTTTCGGTTTGTTTCAGACCAGCGGACCATTTACTTAAGTAGTAGTCGGGGTGCAAGCTTTTCCCAAGCCTGGACGATGCTGATACCACAAAGATAAACAATGCTTATAAACAGTCGCGCACATAAATAGTGGCAGCAGAAGGAGGGATGTTCATATGACAAAATCTAGAAAACTTCATCCTTCAGTGTTTTTGGCTCTTTATGGCTTATAATTTTAGAGAATGTTGTTTGACCCACGTTATAATCAAAGAACAAGCAAAAGTCTTTGTACCTCTGTAGAATAATCGCTGTCCCTTTTCCTTTGACTTACATATACCTCAAGTTTTACTGTGGATGACAATTTAGTTTTTGGCACGAAGCATCATACTCAAAGCATTTTCACATTACGTCAAAGACAAACAATTGAGAACGTGATCTGAATAAAATGTCGGGAGTTATAAACTGAATGATGTACTATTATTGGTAAATCGGTATGGGAAATACAGTATCTCAAATATACCTTCGCACTATGTCATTAAACTCATGTGATTATTATAATATGACGCATTACTTCTCGAAAAAGTTATAAGCTATATGGTTAGTTTTTGAAACTCTAGCTTACCAAGTACGTCACAGCTAAACCACTGTGATTATTATGCATGATTATAACCGTTATTTGAGAGAATATCCAATTTAATCCAATATTTCCTCAAAAAAAATTTCTAGGGATATCAGAAGTTATTGAGCGAGTGTTGTTTTGATGCTGATTTTAATGTCGAGAATGCTCACTGGAGTGTTTGGTTGGCTGTAGCAATTTCCTGTTCTATTCGAATGATGAAGTTGTGAGAGCTTAAGAATAACTTAAAGTCAGTCATATTTTGTAAGGTGATAGTCCACATGGAACTTACACTGCGAGAGATTTTTTACTGTCAACCGTGTTGCTTTCGTACCGTTCTTGTTATACTTTTAGTAGCTCAGGCATGAGTGAAAATCGTTTCTGTTGATGGGTGAAAGTTTCGGGTGTCTTCTGTCGGGCTCAAATGTGCTCCTTGGCTCCTCATCATGTTTCACCGCTGGTTTAGTCGCATTCTTTCCTAAATAATACACAAACAGAAGAGCCTGGAGGTTAGTGTGAAAATTATACGCATAGTAAGAAAACTTTCCATATACATGTATGTGTCCTTGAAATAGATTCGTTTCCTCATTTCATTCATGCAGTGTAAAAGATGGGGGCATGAAGTTTCTCGAGCATGCTCGTTGTGAAGGAGAGAAACTCAGAGCTTTCAGCTTTATAAACTGTTCAGACCACTGTTTACTCCGACCCATTCATCTATTTTTTAATCAGCTAGAAAACAGCATTACACTGTACTTAGGAAGTTGGGAACGTAGACATTAATTGCTTCTTGCCACATTAACATATGTTTAATTTTCTACACACATTTTGAATCCAAGTAGGCATATGTGTAAGTGTATATAATGCATGCTTATTATATTGTCCTGATATACTGAAAAAGTTTTAATTGCAACTTTGTTCGTGCTTGTTTAAAGCAGCCGCATAATCTGCAACATACACTTAATTACTCTCTGCTGTGATTAATTAGAAACGCCTACGAATGTCTTAAGGAGGCTTACCGTATTTAGAAACGGGACGCAGCCACATTGCATCATGGTGAGTTGGTGCTAATTGAAAAGTCAACATGACATTTCTAAATTTTTAACCTGGGAATTCACTTCACTTGAATTATGTTTGAAGATCTTAACACAGCTTACGCTATAATTTGACCAAACATATGACGTCATTTTATCTTCTTACATTTTATGCCCGCTTTTATATTTTGAAAGTGCATTACTTAGTATATAGTATTGCTGCTACTCCTTATGTAAGCATTTTAAGCATATAGCGTCTCATAATACTCTGAACTGATTATTTTAATGTGGAATCTATTTCAATTTGTGACTTATCAAATGAAATTTAATGAGCAGAATTCCGCTGTGATTACAAAGTATTGTACAATGCCAGCTGCGAAACATTCCTTTTAGCCTGGCTTATTAATAATAAGCGTACGCCCACCACCAGAAGTATAATGTAATTTAATGGCAAAATAATAGAATTACCAAGAATGTCATTCACACAGCCATCGTAAATGGTAACACGTAACTCATTAGAACTGGATATTTGCTGGACGGATATGATATAAAATTATTTGATGCAATGAAGCGTACATTTACACACGACATGGACATTTGGCTCACGGCTCAGGCTCATGAAGAAAATAAATGATTCATGTTGTGACGCAATAGAACTGAAGTAAAGTCGGGAGAATGTTCGGATATTTATAAACAATACAAGACCTGAGCAGATCATTAACCCAGCATGATCAATCAAAGCTGTAAGAATCTAATGCGAAGATAACTCATGCCACTATATTTCAGTTTTGGTTTTGTCTCAATAAATGCAATAATCGGACATTTCCAGTGTGAATTCTTAGTAAAACAAAAAATGTTCTATTCGCGTCTTTTTGGAAAACATCCAGATATTTTGTTGTGTTTGTGTTTTCTCTACGAATTGATCCCTTTTAAAGAAAAAACACGACGGATTCGTGTAAAACTGCTTTAACTACATATGTATACTCATACTGCAATAATTTCAAATTTTTATTCCGATTCACGGAAAACAATATGGCGTATGAGGTTTTATTGCATATTAAAGCTCCTAAAAAGTTCTATATCGCTCCTCTTGTAAGAGTTCAAAAAGGCCATTCACCCAATTTTCCTCAGACAAAAAGTTTATTATTTATTGTACAAAATATTTTCCTTTGTACGTATATAACATTGTAAAAATGGTAAATACATTATTCCCGGGAAAAAGCGGCATTATCATATGCATTTAATATGGAATAAAATATAACTACTAACAAGCACAATTTTAAAGTAGAGATACGCAAGCATAAAAAGTAAATTCCACTTGATTTTTAAAAAACTGAAGCAAAATGGTTAACAAGTATCGTACAAAAAAGAGCCAGACGAAGAATTAAATGTCTTAAATAACGAGGAGAAAAGTTTGATGTATTAAAACAACATTCAAAATCAGACTATGCAACTTTTTTCCCCTCAAACTTTCATACGCTCTTTTCCACGTTTGATAGCACAAAAGACAAAAATCTTACTTTTTAGAATATTCTCCATTTCCTTTGTGATGATGTAGTTTCTGCAGCATCTGCCTTTCATGCCAGTTTACTTCCTTTTTAAAATGAAAAGGAAACCTCTGCCAAAATATTCTCCATTACTTTCTCCAACTTTCGCTTGTGTATCTATATGCACTTTGTCGGTCCATGCACACATTCATGCATACTATGTTAACACGGACAATATTCATAACCGAGCCGAAATGTTTTCTTGACTGTTTCATAGATAAGGAAAAAATAAAAAGATTTGACATAAAATGAACTATTATTGTAAATTTACTCTGATGGTTTTTGCTGGTCAGGCACAAAACCAGCTCTTTGAATAAAAGTGTGACTTTTGGCTTTGTCTGTAAAGCAGAATACATATTTTCAAATAGTTATACAATAGTCTGTTCAAAAGCAGAAAGCCTAATAACATCAAGCTTTTCCATCAACTCATAAACACACAGCATATTTCTCTTCAAAGAAATTTACAATCCTCTTATATATATTCTGAACAAAATCGGCTTATATGTGCTTATAGGCTTACAGCATGTGGTCATTTTCCAATATGCCAATCGTTTTGACATAAAATAATGATAAAAAATAAGGATGTTTCCATTGCAAATTTTACATTAGGTAATATTTACCATACGCAATATGATATCACCCATATTGGCTGGGAAAGGGAAATGTATATCTGTTTTCCATTCAGCTTTTATACCTACATATATAATAAAATAACCGAGAATATATTGAATGAAAAAAGAAATTTACACAGTACAAATTTGTATTCAACATATGAGGTCATATAGGAAACAGTAAGCATTTAGGTCTTCATTGCAAGTGAAAGTCAAATAGGGTTAAAGGTAAATATACCTTTTTGTTCATTGAAAAAAGGTGAGCCAGTTTTCAGCACATACCAGACACCAACAATGATAAGGCATGACTCAAAACTCTATTCAAGTTTTGCTCCTTTTGCTATACATTCATGCATATGTATGTACAAACTGCATGGCTTTGTAACTGGAGTCTATACTTCAGCCAACATAATAATATGTATCAAACCATTCCAGAGATATAAAAGAGAACTATATTATGAAGTCAAAAGTGTACTGACGTAAATCCGCCATTTGAAACTAGAGTTTGCCATCCGAAGCTCATGCTTGCATGCTATTATTGGTAATTCAATATTATCCAATGAAGCATAATATATTTACCCAAGACACAGGTAAATACTTCATCTCTATATTTTCCAAAGTTGTCTAGCATAGTAACACAGGTATTTTTGCAGACTATAAGAATATGCTCGAGAGTGGAACACAAAAGGTTTCCAAAATGATGACAGAGCTCGAGAGGTGACCTGCTGGGAAAAGTCTTTAGCATTGTTGTAGGCATTGTTGGCTTGCAAAATGCTGTCGAATATAGCTCTTACGGCTTATAATCTGCACTCTATAAAAGGGAAAACGGAGAAGTATGGTGTCTGAACACGGACTGAACTAACCCAAAAAGAAGAAAGAAGAAGAAGTGATACGAGCAACGAAATACCTTCGCCACCATAAGCCATGTCGCCGAGGAAAGGAGGATGTGACAAAAATGACATTATGTTTAAGGTGATTGTGTCAAGCTCTGAGCTACATAGCGTAAAATAGACCATAAGAGGATAGTGAATATAATATATTATACATGCACATGTGCATTTATATCTCTACATTGTATATGTTTGTTGTAATATTATACTGAAAATTGTAGATCTATAATATAACAAAACATTCCACAGTGTATGCAGGTCTGCCTGCTCTATCTCTTTTTTTAAAGACAAAATGGAAAGAAGCGAATGTTATTGGATACTTGTAAGAAATTATTACCCCCATAAAATCCTTTTTACAATCCAAAATCACATAAGTGAAATTGGATTCTATTTTCTCCCTGTTTTCTCTCATCTCTCGCCTTTTCTTGAGTACTGAGAATCGAAAAGTTCTGAAAGCGAATGTTGTAAAATGCTTTGAATATGTCCTAGAAGCTTGACTCATGATGTTTGATGGTCCACCCATATTCTATAGGTTAGTTCGAGGACTACAAAAGAAAAACTTGAATTTTTATTAAGAGTAAGGTTTTGTCTCTTTTTCGTAGAATTCAGATACAGTTGAAAAGTAAAATGCAAATTTCTAAATGTTGTAAGCATTTAGTACTCGTAGAAGCAAAATTATGCGTAATTTTTATGGATGTAAATAGGTTTGGCTTACACATGCAAAATTAACGACAAGATTTACGGTCTCGACGGTCTTCGAACTATCTCATAAGCCTTATTTCTCTGTGGAAAAGAAAACAATAATCCTTGAATTTATCGAAGTAGGGCAACATGTCTTAAAGCAATCAATCTGCTTTGATAAACAAATACAAAAAGATCACTAACATCAAAGACTTTTCCAAGAAGCTAAATAGCCGGATATATAAACCAAGTCGGTCAACCAACCAGATATGAGTATAAATGTTTTTCATGCTTTCTTTGCATTACTCAAGCGCTTCAAATATCGGTACATATTTATAGAGCAAAACATAAATTAGATTTTGTTTTCAGGTGGATGAGTATTTAAGCTTAAAATATTGGTTTTATTTATACACGATATGTATGTCTGTAAACATCACGAACATGAACATCATCTTATGCCTTCTATGTAACAACACAATTGAAAATTTTGCATAATGGTTCCACAAACTCGAGCTCTCACTATCAATTTCAAGCATGTCTACACAACATACATACGATGACACAATGCAGTTTCGGATCTCTTCTGGTATTTCCAAAAAGTAAAGTTTACTGCTACTCGATTTTCGCATCCGCAGCTGTGTCTGCGTTGTTACAAAACGTAATTTTTAGGAGTCAGTAAAATATGGTCTCATCTAAAATCACGCAAATGTTGAGAGTTGAGACTGCTTTGACTAGCGATGAGTTGAAAGATATGGAGCACAATGTTTTTCCTGGTACCTTTTTTTCTAAAAGTAAACAGGAGAGTGTAATATTTTGTGGCATTGCAACAATGGCAATCTACAACCAACACAACATTGACTTCATGATTTTGTTAAAAGCATGGCAGGGAGAGATGTAAGGGAAGTTACGCGAATACTTTCGGCTAAATGCAATATATTTTGTAGTGAAATAGAATATACAATATATATTATGCAGATTAAAAACAAGAAGCTGTTCAACAATGGCAGTGGTACTATCTGTACCGTTATGAAGAAAAATGCCAAAAAGTTGTGAAACACCAACTTTTACCACTGTTGGTGCTCTCCAAAAGTCAGCTAAACAGCCATGAAGAAACGCTAAAACTCTTAAATTTATGTTCAGTCTGTCTAGCTCTCTCTCTGTTTTGCACATGCATATATTTTGTATTTTATGCATGTATGTAGGTATGTCAATATTTTATTTAAGATGTAGAACGTGAATAAAATTTGAAAGTCTACTTAAGCACGAAAAGGAAAGTATACAGATGTACAAAAGAAATAGAATATTCTCTTCATCTGATAATGGTATCCTGTCGTCTTCCTTCGTTCCTATCAGTTCTGTGTCTGTCGCATTGTGTGTATATAGAGAAAGCCTTGCATAAATATTTTATAGAGTAATGGACAGAATTTTAAATTTGAGTTAGTGGTGAAGCATTACGTACGTCGCATGTGTTCCTACACAATCTACCAGCTAGACTTTTCCTTTCGTGCCTTCAACTTTCTACGGTATCATTCCTTGTCTGCCAAAAAATGCCAAATTGAAAATTATCACGTGCGTTATTGAATATATTGCAGGTAGGCCTTACTTCTTGATCTTGACACATTGGAATTTACACACTAAAGTATATCATAGTAATTCAATCGTATATAAAATTCTATAGATAAGCCCTAGTACAGGAGTAAAATAAACCTACTACTGAATTCATAGCGTTTGTGGTAGTAGTGCTTGGTGGTATGGATGTCCGAAATAGCTACAGGCGATAGGTTCCGGAATATTATCAACATGCAGCAAGATAAAAAATTACGCTGGAGATTAAGATCTTTCTCCGGCTGTAAATAATAGCGTGTAAAGATCCTTTTGGGAATAGTCTTGCACCACAAGCAACATAACAGCCGAAAGAAAGTTTACGTGGATGGCATAATGTGAAAGCGAAGGAAATTTTTTGTATCAGTCAGAGAGATGTTTATACTACGATGCTACGAATGAATTGTAAACGCTGAGATACCTCTTACTTTACTTACATAATATCTTTCCTACGCCAGATGTTTTCATTAAAAATTATGATAACAGATTTTATTTGAGTAGTACATTCAGAATCAGTGGGAAAGATGAAGTTGGGCACGGAAGCATGAACGGAATGTGACAATATGTAGTAGACGATGGCATAAACAGGTCCGCCCGTTTCATGTTCTTTATCCATTATAATGCTTTCCCCGTTCTCAAAGTCGGCATTCGCACAGAGGACTCAGGTATGGTTTATTTATGATAACTGTCTTAAACACACAAAACGTCCGGAAAATTGAGAAGTGAAAGTTGAGACTCCCAACCAAAGTTATACTTCTTTTCATCCACAATAATCATCCTACAAAGCTACTATACAGTAATTAGGCTTCCGAATGAGTGACTATATTTTGCATTGAAAAACAATTATATTCAGAAATTGCCAGTCTGGCATTGCAAATTCAAGTGTGGTTTATAAATTATTAAGTCATCAAAAAGACTGATTATGAGTGATTATGTAAATTAGTAATATGTTTACGTAAAAGTTTTTACTTCAAGGGTATCATTATGTACTTAACACTGCTTTACTAAAAGTGCTATCAAAAGGCACAGTTTCAGCTTGCTGCGGTAACATTCATATTTTATCCTGTTATTATGAAGTAAAACTAGAATGTATTACATTACGTAACCCATTATTGAAAACGTTTTTCCCTTATCTATTCCGAGCTAATAATGTTATATTGCTGGTGCATACATAAACGCAAATTTTCAAGGGATGAAGGGGACGTTTTGATATAGAACTTACTTCATGAAAATGATTTGTTGAGACACCAAAACCAACCATAATTTCTAAACGAGTTCCACTTATAGGATATGGATACTTGCTACCTTTCTTACTTTTTTTCATTCCAGCCAAGACGTCACGCAGTCGGAACCCTTTTCATATAGATGGAAACCGCATTTGTCCCAAAAAAAGGACTGACGTAAGTAGTATTCACTACACCAGATTTTCTAACTCCAAAAATATATCCTATAACTCCATTTTCATCTCAATATATAAACGTACGTATGTACGATTTTATATGATTTTATATTTCTACGGTTTTCCAGGATAGGGACAACCGGTCTTCAGGAAACGCCCATCGAAAACTTTTGAAAATTGCGTTTTCTCTTCTACATTCCATTCCATAATAAGCATCAGTTTATGAAACCAGGCAGCTCTTTAACTCTAGCCAACTAGACTAGATGCTTTTCACTTAAGGAGCGAAATATTATATTTCAACTAAAAATAGTGATTTATATCTTCTAATAAAATTTTGACTTCTGCATTCCATCCACTCATATGAACCCTATATATAATCTAAATTCTTGCGAAATTTCATCAAATGGAAGAAATTTAGAAATATATAGTTTGCAAAGGAGAAAAGTTCTTGTTAAAAGTCCCAATGTTACGAGAACATTTTAAATATTTTGCTGTTTTGCTCAACTGCAAATAGAAACCCATGAAGTTGAGTAAAAAACTTTAAAGAACTTTCTTTAAAGAATTCGGACATAAAAACAACTTCGAGTGAAAGAATTTTGAGAAAAGCTCAAATGTTGCGTTGGACAATGTCAAAGTATACATATTATGTACGCCTTATATTTTAACAAAACTTTTACATGACTGGACAAGGTATTCGTGAATATACTTTAGATCTCAAACCTGAAAACACCATTATTCCTATTCCTACATTTTGAAAACCTATACAACATTTTGATGGACTTTGCATTGCAGTTTTGTCTTTCACATTTGTATCACTGCCAATGCCATAAATGATCTATTCAACTAGAAAAAGTCTAGAGGGCAATTATTCACTTAATTAAAGTATAATTCTGTGAATTGCGTGTACCTACCTATTCAGTCTTACACTAGTCACATCTGTGCCCATGCATGATATAATAATCCTCAGTTAAAATGTCTGCCTTTGCAAATAAACATGCAATTGTATAGGGAAATTGTAGAGGGTATTTTAAATGGGTTTCCAGAACAGTTGTGAAGATGACAGTTTAGATCCTTCCAGCTCTTGCATTATCATTATAATTTAAGACAACATACAAAGAATCCTTCTGCTTGAATGAAAAAAGGAAGTAACGCTAAAACAACAAAAGAAAGTATCTGTCTCTTCCTCTCTCCATGTCATACTTTTGCACAAGGATTCACAAACTGTCCTACATAGATAGCATTAAATTCACATACCTACAGCATTCACTTGGGCCTGGCATACGGGTATTTAGTGGCTAGTGTACGCACAAAATGTGATGGTAAACATGGTAGCGCAGTATATGTCAACTCAATGTTACATTTTCAAAATCCTGGTCTCATTTTAGCAACTATTACTTTTATGTAGAAAATTTTTCCAACTTCCAGTCTGTATTGTGCGATGCATTTGAATCGAGAATGTACCTCAGTGGTTTTGTGCTTATAGCTGCCATAAAATACGAATCCATACATATTTCATAAGAATAATATCAAGTTTTATATCAATAGGCAAGCTCAGAATAACAAAGACAACACATTTCGGTATAAGGCAATAATCTGTAATATTTAGGTACCCTCTTCCCGATGAAAAAATAAATTCCCAAAATTACTTTTTGCTGTCAAGCTAACATGACCTTCTACTTCGTAGTTTCCTTAAGATTCTTGACAGCCAATATTCTCAACTTTCGCTTTATGACAAGCATTAAACTGCTTACTGTGCAATAAAGGAGAGAGAAAATGTGCGTCAAGAGAAAGGTACAAAGTAAGTTTAAGCAATCTAAAGTTATAATTCAATGTGAAAAGACGCTAATTCATGATCAGGAACTGACATGGCCGGTTCAGTAAAAGCTGAAATAAGCACTAACCAAGGTTTCACCTGTTTCAACTTGCAGTATAGTGGTATACTCAAGATGTAAAAGTTAAACAATTGCTCTGACTGTATAAATGTGATAGTACGTCTTCAGAAATGTTGACAACACACTTGGAGCCACTAAATGAGGATCTCAAAGGTTTGCAAGCTACAATGAATTTTAAATAAATTTCAGCCTCTCTTGACTCTGTGCCACTGTAAATGGCATTCCGGCATCAGGAGTAGCTTTATTTTTAATGACCACGTCAGCGAGAAAGACAAAAATTACTGTTTCCTTATTGTTATTTACTATTACTATGCAGTCAGAATCGGAGGGAAATGGTGGTTTGACTGTGTGTGACTGTGTGACCCAGACACGCGTGTGAAAAAGAAAATGCTCTGAACGAAAGAAACTTTTTGTGTACTAAAATAGAAAAGCATGAAATAATAATACGCCTAGCTCGGTGGTGCGGCATGCCTTTAAGAAGAACAGAAAATGAACTTGTCACTCAGTAGCGGCTCGCCTTAGCTTTGTTTGTAACTGTGAACAATAGCAAAAAGATTACAGAAAACTCAAACATCTAGAAGAAGTTCTATCTAGTAGTAAATTGTGCATACAACTTTGTACAAAGCTACGAGTGGTTGTAGACAGATGTTACTCGAAAGCAGAGCAGACAGGTCAAATGGTAAGTGAAAAGTCAAATTTCAAGATGTTGAAGTCACAATGAAAAATTGTATATGATGTCAGTGTCATGTTGCCCTTTCCTGAATAAGACTTTTTCCATACAATTGCTCGAGGCGTGAGAAATTTTCCCATAAAATTCCTGACCAATTTGAGAACTAACACAGCATTAGAAGATTCTTCTAAAATTCTGTATGGAGTCTATGTAGTGATTCAACACAAGACAAACTCCTTAAATTTTATTATGTTTATTCCATCGAAAAGTTTAAAGAGCTAAGAGTCCACCTTCATATAGTCTATTATTTTCATTTCTTCATCTAGTAGCTGTTTAACATAAAGTAAAATTTTCAGTTGAACGACAACATAACAAGCAATTTTCTTGATTTTTCAATCTCAACTTGCCAAAACTCTGGTACAGCATAAAGTTCAGCTTTAAAAGTTGATAAACAAACACATTATTTTACCTTGTCAATGACTCACGAGATCATAATATATGAATGCTTCCAACGAGCACATTGGTTATGGTGTATTGCATTGGAAAGTAGTTTCAGCAATTTAGTACATACACAATGGGAATCTGTTATGCTCAGTTATCCGAATGTGAGCATTGCATCCATGTGGGTGGTGGATGTTTATATTCTTCGTGTTTCACAAGAGATTTCACTGTTTGCGTCTGACTGTGAACTCGTTTTTTGCGAGTGTATAAAATTGCTGCAAATTTATGGCTGAAAATACTTTCCAAACTCACGAAAAAGAAGCTCATAATTTGCAGCTGTTGCTATCTTCAATTTGTTCAACATTATGCATGGAGATTGCAAGGAAAAAGCGAACAAACAAAAATGCAAGCATTCAGAGTTGTTTGCCGACACGCCATGTATAGCTCTGGGTGAAACATACTTTTGCAGAACACATGGCTATCCGATAACAATGACGATGATGATGGTAGTGGTAGTGTGTGGCCAACTGTTTTTATCCCATATTTGCTCCTCTAACGGGTAAACTAGCTGTATTATAGCTTTCACTTAAGTTTTTAGTTGTGCATTATACAGCATTCTCTATCAACTTGTGACTTTGAGTTACATGCATTGCATAAAAGTAGGAAGGAACTAACAGCAAGTCTATTTATTCCCTTTTATGATTTTTCACAATATAGGCAGACATTAGAAGACCGAAAGCACCACCATTAAACTTTGCGAGTGCTTTTAGTGGTATGGCTGAGTGTGGGTGTTTGTCTATGTTAATAATGTACCTGTAGAATATTTATAGGAAAAAGGAAGAAACTTTCCATATTACTATTGAGCACGTGCCTATTTCATGTTCCACACATTCAACACTAAAATCTCACACTTTTTATCTTGCTTAAGGGGCGTTCGATTCCTTGCACTTACATAAAGGGATTCTACCCTTGTGGTTCTCTTTCTATCTTTGAGAATCATAGATACTAAACATGTATGAAAAATATTTTTCACACCATTTACCCAAAAATCGCTGGTGTTAAAAACAAGAGCGTTTACTTTACGGGAAAGAACTTATTTTTCCGGGCAGCGAAAATTGTAGATGCTTACAGGGAAAGCTCCTCGTAATGGAAAGGTATAAAAAGTATCATCATTATCTCAATCACTCGGTATGGGATGACTTTTTGTGGGATGGTACGGATTTGTGGACGGGTTGAAAATGAAAATGGCATGAAAAGAAAAGTAATTCGCACCACACACGTACACATGAGCGTAACGTGCACACAAGTGAGTAAATGGAGCATTATTACTACCTACAAGGGAAAAAAGAAGCTTTGCTTTTTTTGTTGCTGTTGCTTCGTCCTCGTTTTATTTTCACCAGAAGAATACAACCTGAAGAAAGGCCACTTTTATTGAGCATTTTAAGTCGCAAAAATGTACAAGAATGAAAGCACTGATATACATTATATGTGTCTAGGGAGGTAATGATATAAGGATGAATCGGCTCTATGGAAAATTGAGGATAGTTGCTTGCTGTTGCTCTATAATGACATGCTGCCGCAATTTCCCAGCGAGAATAGATCAGCGAGTATTATGCATCACGTATTCTTGCTCGTTATTCTGATTTAGAAAGATGAATGACTTTGTTACTATTATGTTTCTAAGTAATCATAATGCCACTATACAAAGTATTGTCCTGTGTATACTGTTCACTGAACGAGTACTTCATTTGCAAAGCAGCGTATTCCTCTTCTCTTCATCTCTCTTCCATCTTTAATCAACCGCAAAGGAGGCAACAAGACTTAAAGGAAGGATGTTCTCCGAAGATTACAGGAAGAAATCAATGAAAAGGAGATGAACAGATGAATCGAAAAAGGAAAAAGTGAATACTTATTTTTTATTCGAATTCTATTATACTACTTCTCTGAGAAAAGCGTAGAAGAAAAAGTAATCTTTTCCTTTTTGATTCCATCTTCTTTTCCCTTTCCCCCTCCTCCTACAAAACTCATCGAAGGCTTGTCGTTTCCAAGAAGTCCTGTTGACTGTCCTACTAACGATTTTACATGTTTTTAACCAAACCTGAATGTAATTCATTTCATCTGAGTTATTGTACTTATCTATAGTGCTATTGTGGTAGTGCATATGTGTATGCCCTGTCTAGTAATGTACTATCTGCACTTAATGATATTTTTGGAATAAGCAGAAAACTTAAGCTTTTCATTCCATCATCAGGAAATGGACTAAAGACCGAATAAACCGAAGAATAGAGTAAAGTGGGGTATGAGTACGATGCACCTTCTTGATAGAATATTTTTCTTAGAGTATTTTTTGAAGATCCTGTTGACGTCGACAAAGATTGTGTGACATGGCTTTCTAGCTCCTTATAAATTTCCAGCAGCATCAGCACCAAAAGTCGGAATCTTCTTGGGTCTTGGCAAATTTTACTATTGTGGCCCACTTTTCAGCATTTTACTACTGTCAAATAGAGGTCGTTAAGTTGTTGTACATGTTTCCCTGAAACATACAATGGTGTTTAAAGCAGGATGTCTGCTAGAGCTTTTGGATTAAGATTTTGGATTTGTTGATGAGCTTTTTAGAGTAAATTTAATTTCAATTAAGAGGTACTTCTTGACTTGTGATGTTTTTAACTCATTTACTTAATAGAAATCAAGCCAAAATAATTTAGAAATATGTATGTGTTAGGAGCATAGAATTCTAGATTAGGAGCCAAACCAACATATTTGCATACAACGTTAGTTTTTTGAGCTTGCCTTCTTCTAATTCCAGCGAGTAGTGGGGCGAGGGATACAGGAATACAGAATGCAGGAATATAGTGTATGATGGACCTACAAAATACTCTATGCTCATATTCATCCACAACTAATCGTTCCAGATACTTGTTCAGCAGAAGCTTTTTGCAGTTATTCCTTAAAATTACAATCGCAGTATATTCGTTTGACCTATCTTACATACTTTGCAATCTACTGCCAATATACACGCGAAATCTTCTTAATTAATTGAGTTACTTAAGCGGAACCGAATCTGGAGTAGCTTAATAGAAAATCTTAAGTTTACATTTATCGCGATTGCTGGCACACTAGCTACAATATATAAAAGGAAACAAGCTCAATACTACCACCGTGCCACGTATTGAACACATTACATTCAATTCCAGAAACTTGCTGAAACGAAGCAAAACTTGTACGTATCACATCTCTCTTCACATCTACTTTGTTTCTAGAAGTTGAGATCTTGCAAAACAAGAGGAAAGGAATGTACGCAACAAAGCAACGTGAGTAAGTCATCCGAGTCATCCTTTCCTTCTTCGATTGTCCTTATTACTTGCTCTCTTCTTCTTTCTCAAAAGTCGTAAAAAAGAGGTTTTCCTCTCAAACTCAGCAACAAAACAACAACAAGCTACGGAGAGCAACCGAACTCGGAGTAATACACGAATAATTCACGTTCATTTGTGTGTGCCCACGTATAGGATTGCCTTTACGAAACGAATGAATTCCTTCTTTTCTGAGTGAACGTAAGAGAAAGTAAGTCGACAGCAGCGGGAAAATAGTAGTAACAGTAAGTGCTCAGCTCCAACTCAACTAAAATACTTCCCGCCGACCAGGAGAACAAACTCGCGACAACTATTTTTTGTCTGTTGTAATAGTATTTTTTCATCCATAAAACTCGCTTTTCTCACTAGTTATATTGTCTGACTGATGGAACCACACATATACACCCGCATCAGGCAGACACAATTTTTGTCTATAAAATCCAGTAAAAGTTATGTCGTTCCCGCTACACATTTAAAGCTGCTAATGTAATAGAATCCGAAGAGCAACTACGTTAGGTTAGGTTAGTCTAACCCCAAAAGTTCATTTTATCAACTTTAGTAGCTATAAAAGGAAAGTGAATATAGAATGCACCTTTATTGCATATAAGCTTTGTAGCTTTAGACACACATATTGTGAAAATATATACGCACTGTGTGATGGAACATTAATCTAAATTTTAGATTCTAAAACTGCGTGTGGGAAAATGCAGAGTACTTAGACATCTATACATTCGAGATGCGAAAAGAAAATAAGTAAAAACTAGTTTCACGTGGCACATCACCAACAGCTTCAATCCTCCCAGCAGTATTGAACGTGCATAACATAATACGAAAAACTATGTATAAGCGTCTATTTTCGTAGTTACCAAAATGCTCACACAGTTGTAATACGATGCTTTGCTGGTGGGTGACTCTTTTTCCAGAGTAGAATTGCACTTTCACCACTTACCCTAGCTAATACCGTACCATCGGCTTGACTAGTAGACAGGCACCTAATGTATTTTGTGAACCTTCATGCGTAAAACACTGTTCTACGCTTGTTTACGGGAAAATGTGTAGAGGAACTTTTTGTGAATGATGAAGCCCCTTTTTTTCGATCCAAAGATTCCGCCTTTACAAGACTCTGGCTCTGTACGTAGCGGACATTTGTTCGCCCAAACTACTAGTAGTAGTGTAATGGAATCCAACGAGTACACACTCACACCAGACCCATGAAAAATACACAAACGCGCAGAAAATAGGAGTGTGAGACTCCTTAAAAAATAATAATAAAAAGGAAATCGATTTTCCATCTTTCTCAACCAAACCCGAATCTAGAACAAGCGGATATGATGATATGACAAAATACCAATTTCCAAGTGGGAATGCATGCCTTCCCTCTTCTTCCTTTGCTTCAAGACTATTTTTTCTCTCAGCACAATAGAATCAGAACTTTTTAAAACTTCATTAGATCGTTTGTAAACATGATGGCAGCTCAAAGCGGAAGACGGTCCCATCTGCTAAGTATTAGTGATAATGATCACAATACTGAGAATTTTATATAAACTCCGTAACAGCTATAAAATATTTACAATTGTTGTATTATCTTCACATTCTTACAAGAAGCAATTAAAATAATATAGGTATACTGCATTATAAATCAAGATAATAAGCATACCTACCATATTATTTCGGATTTGTCTGAAAACTTGGAATTTTCTCCTTCAACGAGTTAATTCACAATATTGAGTGTGATAAAGCATTGAAGAGAAGTCAAATTTAGAGTTTATTGTTTCCTCCAGGTAAACATTGGACTCGGAATGTCAATACTAATATTAGTAATTGAATACTGCAGAATATTACTTTCTCTTCTCTGTCGCCTCCGTCAGCACACTTACGCTTACCCCGGTAGTCATCGTTCGCTTGAAATGTTGTTATTATCTTTCATTTGACTCACTAGAGAATGGGTGTAGCTAATATTCTCTTGGTTATAGCTAAACCAGACAAACTAACAAGCACCAACAATTTCAATCGCCAGCAATTCATTGTGTCAAAGTTGCTGTTGGGAAAGATACTTTAATAAGCATGTTCTCTGTCAACATAACCACCACAGTTTACATTAGAACTATAGCTTGCTTGTGAATTGTGTGTGGCATGTTAAATCTAATGTAAGGATGTAACTTGGCTCCTGTCAAGCATAATCATTTATCATCTCGTCGCACTCGAGCAAAATTCATTAGAAGGAGAAGTATTCATTTTCATCCTCATCATCATCATGATGATCTTGGGTTGTCTGTACGCTTGATGTGATCTGGGTATAGTTTGTATATTGTATTGTATCTATTCTGTATTCTTTTGATGGAGTAAGGGAGTAAGGACTGGAGGCACCCGACGCATTCCATGAGCGAACGAATGTGAATCTAGCGATGCAATCTAATTCAGGAAGAGCAAATTATGAGCTCTTCTAACGTTTCATGAACAAAAGAGTTTTGTGATACATGTGTATTCTAACCTCACTCAGGCATACTTTCAGCAATTCTATGTATTCTACACTGGAAGCCTGGATCAGCTTTGTAATATCCTGTTCTACCAGATAAGCATTATTATTACGCTACGTAACTACTTTGTATTTGGAATATGAAAAGAGATCTTCAAATATCTAGCAAATATATATAATTACGAACACATAAAGAGTGTACGCATGCCTAATGTACTAATGTCTATATATACTGGAACAACAATCCTAGTCGAAGAAATATTTTATTCAGCAATAAAATATAACACCGGATGATACTATAAACTGTCGAGTCCAGTCCAGTACTCCGTCTACCTAGCTGGCCAGCTTGCTCTTACAACACAAAAAATGCACGTACTACTTGCAAGGTGGTCGAGTTGGTTGGTGAGTGACTAGTAAGCTTCTTTTGTACTTTCTACTAGTATCGAATGTATTTTAAATGTACTTAATCTTCTCTTTTACTCCCGTTTTACTTCGGACAAAATGCCTAGAAGCGTTGAGGAACTGGTCTATCCGGTTGAGTAAATGTGTCTGTGGCGGTTATTAAGACATGAACAAAAACGGATGACGATAAAAAATGGAGGACGGCTCACTCACAAGCTTCTCTCATGGATGGATTTGTTGGCAGGAAGAGAATGTATGAGCACGAACAAACTTAAGGGATTGGTCGCATTGTATGTGTATATCTTCATCTTCGTTCCTCTACAGATAGGTATTACAGTAGTATATTTATTTTGCGGAGAGTGTGTCAGTAAGTAAAGTCAACCTGGCGGAAACGATTCCTCTTAATTACTGTAATAATCAATCTGTGCCAAATACTAAAAACTTCATTGCTGCCACTACCCACACCACACCAGTAGACATGAGACATGCAGTAAATTGTCCAGAAGAAAAAGTTTTTCCCGTAGGTTTTTTTTTGTGCGAATTATGTCAAGTATACATTTTCCTCACATGCACCTAAAGAAGGCTATATGAGGATATATTCTATGATGCTTCTGGATTGCGCATCATTTAAAAGAAAAGGAAATGTACGGAAGTACCTAAGAATGCATCTGAGGAAAATTAAATCTTACAAGACGTGCTAAATGGAGAGTAAATTGAAAGGATAAAGTGTTCAATTGCATGAATCTTGGAGAGACAAAAATATTACACTGGAGGGGCTTCTCTAAGAAAGTACATATCCTTACTAGTTTGGGTATGTACAACAACATTTGGTAGGGTTTACATTTCAACTGAAATATATAATGCAGAGATGCATATCTTTCTACGAAACATGAGCACGAGTGAAAGTGGAAAAAAATAATGGAATTAACTAATATCCATCTTTGTAATTCTATTTGTGTATTATATTGAATCCTGTCATAAAACTTTCCCCATTGTATCGTGATAATGTTTTCCTGCTCAAGTAAACTTTCATAGATTTCTTTAGTTAGAGTCTGATTCTCACCAACTTTGGAGTAGATTTACTCTTCCATTCATGAAATTAACTTAATTAACGAAATTGCTTAGTTTAGAAGTACTTCCTCACGCTACATTATATTCAGACTTTCGTACTTTTGCGAAACTGTAAGCACAGAATAATCAGTAATGAATTGAATCAAACCTTTATTGCCATTCATCAGTTTTTATTTCATTACTTATCACATCCAGCATTTACAAATTATTTGTTGCATGCGACTTTTGAAATTGAAATACTTTATTATGACTAACGTCAGTATTGCTAGGACGGACATTTTTCAAAATCGAAAGCATATTGGAGAAAACTGCTTCAGGAGCTGGATATAGGTTCTTGAATATGCGACAATATAATATGCACAATGACACGATATGCTCTAGAGAATATTTTGCTACTACATTCTCCAGAAACGGCAAAAACATGCATTACCTACTCATCAAATTAATCACTAAGCTTCTAAAATGAGTTTTACTACAGCAGCTTGGACGAAAACTGTGACACACTTTAAGAGTAACTATCATCAGCTTATTTTTATCTTTTAGCCATAATATTTTCTCTCTTCCAAACATAAATGTATGAGATCATATTGCTTACCGTTTCTTACGGAATTCTTGAGCATTATCATGCTGCACATGAATCTCATAAACGTGAAATTCATCAAATCTATCCTTTTGCTCGGAATAAATTTGTGAATGTGGCAAATAACACCATATGCGTAGTGTGTCTCAATTTTTAAGCAGTGTATCTTCCTGTGAAACATACATCGTAAACAAGTATGTATGAGTCTGATAAAGGGTTAAAGCACTTGGCTTGGAAATCAAAATGGTTTCTATCGCCAACAATCCAAAGGGGAAAATGCGTGATGATGGCTATAAGGACTGGGTTGGAGAAAGACTGCGAGAGAGTCAAGTCAGCAGCCTGTTGGTAACAGCGAAGTGTCGTTTCTGCAACAACTCTTTTTTGAGCGACGCTTCATCAGAGGATGAACAGATGTAGTACAATGAGAGACAGGATGTGATATGTCTGTATGTGTAAAATGTACAATTCTGACTATAATTTTACCACTGTCATCTTATAAAAGTAATATATTGTGTGCACATTCTATACATTCAGATCCACGCAAGCACTCATCGCCGAGCAGCAGCATGGCGTGAGTGCAAAAATATAAACCATGTTGTGCGGGGACTAATAATGTACGCTGGTCATGTCAACTAACTGTTTCTCCTTTCTATCTCAAATCTCGGCCAAATTTTTCCTGTCTTATACCCTTTCCTTCTAGTTCTCTATTCAGCCATGTGTGGAGGATTACATTTTTAGAACATGCACTTATTCTCCCATCCTCCACTATATAACAACTGCCCCAACAATTTGCTGTCAGCTATTGGTTTTTTCCAGAGTATGTGATGCGTTGTTGCTCGGATGTTTTTATTATTTCTGGTTATGTTTTGATCACTTAAAAATAAGCACATAAAACAAATTTTGATATGAAAAGATGTTCTATCGGCTTAAGAGATGGTTACCTATAATATGAGATGGAAGACATAGATATCACGGATGGACAGATATTGTACGTACTTCGTATTATAAGCAGTTTCTGTAATATTTTTATGTCTGCCTGTCGTTGTCGAAAGTAACTGCTTAGCGCTTTACTTAAATGCGGATTGACTGTTAGAATCAGGCTTAGAAGCAAGGGGATTTGGTTCTACGAAACATGAGAGTAAAGAAGGATGAGAATTTGTGTGAGAGGCATATGCTAATTTTCGGAAACATAGGTAGGTATAAAAACAGCAACAGTGAAGAATATATTGTTTTATGGATAAAGTTGTTTGTATGTGTAACAGAAACAGTTTATGTTTGTTGTTGCTGCTTCTACTGATGTCGATAATATGCAAGGAGTACATCAAATTAGGCAGATGACCACCGTCATCGTTTCACGTATTCACGTGAAACGTCACGTTATACGTATTATTTTAAAAAAATTTGATGATTCACTAATAAAGGTCGCAGATATCAGTTTGGCTGCGTCGTAATAATAACCATTATATGGATCATGAATGGATAGTTTAATGTGTACTGGGCAGACCCATAACTGACATTAAACATTTTATATATTCAGCATACATGCTGACATATATCATCTCTGTTTATTTTTCTTTTGCTTACTTTACTTTCCCAATAAAAATATCTTTATCTCATGTACCTGCTCCCCATCTCATGCTTATGCTCCCCATCATTCTCTTTTCCGCTGCTCTGGTGGCTCTTTGCTAAAAGCGGAGTCATGTTTGCTTATGGAGATGTAGAAGAGGATACCTATTTAGAATGACATGACAGACATGTCATGACACCACAGAGCTGAACCAGCAATACTAAGCTTACATTATCCAATAGATAATATATAGATAGCCACCTTCAGCTACACAGCTTCAAAAGTATGCCTTCATGCTGGAGAAAAAACTTTTTCCTAAAAGCATGTTATTTATTAACGTGTACTATTAAGCCTGGAGTCTACAGATCCTATAAAAACGCAACAAGCTTACATAAGCGCAATAATACTAACTTGATACGGACTTTGGTGTATCTCAATTTAAAATGCAGTGTTAAGTTATGTGTCATGACTTTTCATGCCTTTTGCACACATGCATTTTCACAGTTTCACATTTTACGTGTGCATATATTTTCAGAGGTTTTCAGCCTGACTAGTTTTCAGCAGAAAATGCTTTTCATGCATTCATGAGTAGATTACTATAATGTGAAACCGTTGGTTTTCTGTGTGATGTGGAGAGCTGTGTATACAGCATGATTGTTTTCTGGGCCCTTAATTTATGTATTAATCTAGTGCCTTCGTGTAACTAATCCGGTCCGCTACTACTACTACATATCTATCATGCGGAGAAGTCACTCATTCGAACCGGGAACGAGATTAATGTTGATCGTTGCGGGCATGGAAGTACCTTCAGTCAGCATGTTTATTGTCGAGTTGCGTTACTACTACTGTCCAAGCTTTTTGCTACGGATAGATATCACACCAAGCTTTTGCCAATGTTGGTTATTTGGTTAATGAAAGTTTAAATTAAAATTTTATTACTCCCTCATTCATTATTACGAGCATACAAAAAGCCGCTACCAAATTAGTATTTTCCTGCTTTCTCCTGCTAATGCACAGCGTAATGGACAGACAACAAGTTTAATTTGATTTTATACTGCTGCAGATAAATACAGAAACAAGCTTTACACATGACGGCGATGGTTTCTAATTTTTTTGCTTCACTTGGGATAATTTCTGATGGATAGCAAAAATTAATGGGGTAAACTTTTGGTAATAGAGACTACCGAAATGAAATGGGCTTGTCAAAAGTGTATGAGTTAGCAGGAGTTCAAACTTATCGATGTGACTCAGGTTTGAATATCTAGTGAACCTATAACTAATATGACTCAAAACTGTATACAAATATTTTACTGAAAACTATTCATGTTAATGTCCTAAAATACTTACTGGTACTAGTGCACTCGCACTCAAGTTATCAGAGAGAGTTTGGACGTTTGGAAAACTTTCAGATAGCAAAAATGCTCTGCCAAATTCAAACGTCAAACCAAGGACGCGAGTACACACAAGTCAATGCAAACTAAGGTAGCATTGTCACACGCTCTCACGTGAACTTTTGTGAGAAAAAATTTCACCAAGCGTAGACTTTATTCATTCGAAATGCATGTAGTGCACTCAACCGCTTACTATCGTTAACGCACTGACGACTGAATACTGCATCATTGGTGACTGACTACAATGATTACGATACGTTTCACAATTAATGTTTAATGAATGATAAGCGCGTTGCGAATTTGCGAATCGCAAAACAATGAGTTATGTAATACTACCCTTAGACAATACCCTTGTCAATTATTGTGTATGCTCGTTTCCTTCATATAGTTGATAATAATATTATGTAAATGAGACGGTAAAGTTTGGGATTTTTCGTATTTGATTTGGTTTTATCTATGATTTGTCATTTCTTTAACAGTGCAACTAATTTTATTTTAAATTAAGTTCTTGGATTCGTAAAAAGTATTATTTTTAGTGAACTCATTATCTTAAAGAAATACAGTAGATACACCGACACACATCCTGTGCTTTGATAAACGAAAACTTGGTTCCAAAATATGGTTCGCAAGTTTCTTTATCCATCAATAGCTTATCCATCAATAGCAATCAAGAGTGGACAATGACTTTCTCGAAAATTAAAGCTGAGTCGTAATGACGTACGAACACAATGCATGTACCTCTATAATTATAGTTAATATTTTTTGTCAAGAAAGCGTGCAACAAAATTCCTTACCTTCATTTATGTTATTTATTATTTAGAGAGGGGAAAAGGTAGAACTCCGAATCGCATTCAATACATGCAAACCACACCAAAATCCATCGCACCGCTAATGTATATTTTACTTTCACTGTAGCACACAAGCACCAACTTCTCCACTGTCACCACTCTACTACTTTGAAATTGATATATAATCGTGTAGAAATAAGTACCCTCTAAGGTCCTTCTTCCGCTATCTCTCCTCTATAACTTTTCGCTTGTTTTGTCCTTTTTGCAGTTTGCTTTTTTTCTATGTTGTGTGGATCCTACAATTTTGAACAAAGAAAAACTAACTTTGACTTTCGTTTTTTTTGTTTTATTACATAACGTGATCTTGTTTCTTGTTTGTCTACTTCACTCTATTTTTTTCCTGGGAAAATATTCCCAATAATTTTACTATACACAACACACGCACTGAAAAAAGTATTACGTGCAAAACTATAACTTTCTCCGGACGCGATAGAGAATTTCCCTGAAAAAGGCTTTAAGTCTCCATAATAATTCTTTTTACTTTCGTTCCGGCCTACCTCTTTCACTTTATTATTACTTTGTTCGGCTGCTTTTCCCCTGTTCTAAGAATAGTGGAATTGTGTGTCTGCTTGTGTGTGATATCTCGTTGCAAACTTGTTTTCAACTGAGTCTCACCACCACTCTCGTAGAGCCTCTATATGTCTTCTCTCAGGATTCTAAGTGTAGTGCCTCGAAAACTTCTGCCAGCTTGGTCTACTCAGCCCTACTCTATATAGTGAGAAGGAACAGAAGAGTAACTAGTAGTTGTCCTCTTCCTGGTTATAGTGTGGTACTATACTGATGCTTCTGCTTTTTTCTGCTGTTGCCACTGTTTGAATGGCAAGTAGGTCGTCGCCATCGTCGTCAGTGGTAGATACAGCTAAAGGAAAGTAAGAAAAAAGGAGAGAAGAGATGGGAAACGGAGATGATGATGAGCGAGATGTCTGTGTGCATGGCATGTGTGCTGAAGAAGCAGTTGCATTCATCGCTTTGAGCACCAGAACTCACTCAATGTTTGGACCACCGTCATTGCTGATATATGGTGCTAGCAATAAAATAGTATCATATAGTCACAGTTTAGAACTTTTGTTGGTATAAGGCTTTTCTTTATGATAATTCTCTTGTAGTAGTCCAAGTAGTGATGGTTGAGGGAGAAAATGTAAATCCATAGGACAAAAAATATCTGCACTTATAGATTTCAAATATATGGGGAGAACTTCTTAGTGTAAAAGCGGAGTGTCTTGAAGGAGAAAGTGAATCAGAGGCAGTTGTATGAGTAAAAGTAGAGTAGAGAGAGAGAGAGAGAGAAAACGGAAAGGGAAAGCAACGTGCTCAAAGGAAAGACTTACGCCGAGCCATATTATTATTCGTCTTGTGGTTCGAATGTTATTTCAGTAGTGCGAGTGCAAAGGAGAGGAGTGAGGGCAAGCCAAATTCAGGAGGGAGATAAAAAGGTTGTAAGAACGAAACGAGAGGAGAAAGGAGGCATGACACAGAGGCGGTTTGAAAATCCTCTTTTCCTTTCATTCGTCATATTACCAGTTTTCCTTGTCTTTGCATTTTGTGTGTGCATGTAGGGCAAAGCAGCGGCAGCAGTTGCCTTTTAGTTAGGTTGTAGACACAGGAGAGCTTTTTGTTCATTCATCATTACATATAATATAGACTGATGATGAGAACGTCGGTGACGATGATGATCCTATCACTCTGTTTAGTCAGCATTAGTGGCAGCAGTACAAAAAGAGTGAAAAGGAGAAATGTGAGCAAATACTGGGGTGAAATTATATTCGCATTATTCTTCACGACATTTGAAGTTCCCTTTCACTTTGAGCAACCTTATTATTTCTCTTGTATGTGAAATGTGAATTCTCTCAACGTTGGTATGCATTCTTGCCATAAATGAGTTGTCAGTTTATGGCAGGTGGAGGAATAGTATCTTTGAAAGAGATAAATGAAGTTCAAATGTCTTTCTGACGCTCTTTTCTGATCTTGAAGGCTACATGAAATATTCAAAAACTAATGAAAATGTGTTTTTATGCATGTCTAAATTTCAATAAGCAGCAAGCTGACGCATAGCAAAATAGACACAGAGCACAAATTGTTTTGTCATTACGTAATAGTTTAATAAAGAGCATCTTGAGTAAAACTTTGAGTTTATAGTCAGACCACTTCAAAAATGCTACGATTTATTTTCTACAAAGCTTGAGTTTATACGTCACATAAACATGTGTCTTTTGCATGGACTCAAATAATGGGTTGATTTGTTCGCACCTTCAACTTTTTAAATGAAGTCTCAAGTTTTATTCAAAGTTTATTTTCTCCAACTTTTTAATTCTAAAATCATTCATGCTAAAACCTTGGTCTTAAACTGCAATGATCTTTAGCACCGTCAACCTAAGGTACATACTCTGTACAACATAGCTATAGGCTTCCTCCGCAAGCATGTTTGTAAAACTATATATATATAGCTTTATCCCAGCACGGATAGCATGTTATCTAGTAATATTATCTCAATTACATATGTAATGAAAGGACCAAAGCCTGGGACAAGGGGTTAGTGTATAAACCCCTTTCAGAAACCCTAGCATTTTTGCTCAGGATTTATTTGTGGACAGAATCAGAGAAAACATCAAAGGGGGATTTTTCCTGTTGGATTATCAGGGATTTAAAAAGTCCTGGTATCGAGACAATTGTAAGAATTTTCTTTTATTAGTGAATACACACTTAACGCCTTACGGTATTCAGTGTAGAAAGCTGGGGCACCCTGTGATTGTTTATTTACCTTCTCGACAAGCAACTACATTTCTATTCAATTTCTCCTCCAGTAAATGATTAAGTACTTATTTAGTTAAGCTCTAAAGTTAAAATATAATAATAGATTTATTAACGAAACTTATGGTCTATTTTTGCCTTGACCGAATCTGGTTGCAATAATATTTGCTTGAATGTTCACTTGTGTACTGCTTCCGCTCATCTGAATTTTAATTTACCACAAGGCAACACACACATAATAACTTGCTAGCATTTCCATGGTTTCAAGAACCGCTTCCCGTCTCAACGGATTCGGTCCCAGTTTCAGGCTAACTGGTCTCAATGTTCTATGAAATTTCCTGATGTGACCACGATCAACTCCCTTGGATCCCATGTATTTCCTCACAGAATCCAGAAAACACTGCGAGGCTGGTAGTACGATTGACATAAAGTCAAATACCCGAAACGTCACATAAACTGCTACTGTGCAATCCTGAATATAGAACCTAAAAGTTTGAGAAATTAGTTGTTGAGGAGAGAATAGCAAATAATTAATCTAAATGACTAATAACAAGAGAGAGTGAAAGTCCATACCAAATGTCGCCGATACCAGTCCCCGGCAGTTTTATAACTTGGAAAGCCATAGTGGTACTAGAAATGTACTGGCAAAATCCACAGATGCTCAAACCCACAATTTTGTACCCAATCCAAGCATTGAACTGTTCTGAAATCAGCATTAATTGCTGGTAGTCATACAAAATTTTCCGAAAATCATAATTCTTTGAGACTCCAGACGAAATTTTAGAAAGTCCTTCTGAATTTCTCAAGCGTTTCCGCGAACTTTGTCTATGACTAGGTTCCTCAAGGGCTTCTTCAGGATCTTCTGATCTTTCTCGAGAATTACACCGAAAGGCTGTAGCGCTATCATCCCTTTCACTTCCATTATTAACGCTACCTACTATAATATTCTCCTCGTGATGATCAATTGCGTAATCTTTTGTGAGCTCATCCAAGGGTTTCGTCATTTGTTTTATGATCAATGACAAGTTTACAGCTTCAAACGAACAAAGACCATTAGAGCAGGACATTGCAAACCAGGCATGGGAAAGAAACAATGCTTCGTGAAGAACAAACAAAAATCGAAGGTAGGGAGTGTCTATCTCCAGCACGGAGTATGTGAAAACACAGTATTTTGGAGCTTCGTAAAATTGAAGCGTGAGAGAACAACATCCAATTCCTGTCAATATCCTGCAGTTTGCAAACAGTTGAAACAGTAATTAAGAAAAGACAAATACCTTTTTATAATACATGTAAGGTTGAAGTAAAGAACTTCACAGAAATTTCATCTTGTTTAATAATAAAAAAAGCATACGCGTGGGGCCACAGGGTAATGCTATGTTTCTCTTCGGCTTCCCACTTGATTTCTCGGGGTCTCCCCAAACGTCGGTAAATTCTATTCTCCACTTCCCATAATCGGTAAATGATTTCTACCCGAAAAATTCAACATTATTCTTAAAAACTGACAATACGTTTGTTAATCATGCACCCGTAAAAATAGTAAATTCTTAACGCAGTAGGACATACCATAGAGTGGATATCTCTGCCAGATAGTGTATGAAATACAGACCATTGCTCCACACAAGATGCCACAAATTGTGTCGAGAAATTCGGTAGGTCCGAGATGTCCAGTTATCAAAAAGGCTAAGAATACTAGTTTAGTTAATGTATTTAAAAAATACACGAAAAACATTATTTGGCTTAGGATTGGTGCTGGTTTTATTGTATATCCCCCAGAAGGATCCTCTCGTATCACTGTTCTTGCCAAGCAGGTCCATTTGAAAAAATTTATACACTTCATATGATATGACGTATATTCTGACATGGATGAGGACACCATTTTGACAACTCCAAGAACAAACGGATGCGCTCGGGACGGTTTCTAATTCCTCATTGAGAAATGAAATGACTTGTCAACAAGCGTTTATTTGAATCTGAATATGTATCGTTCATAGGGTTTATATGCCGAAGTATTGAATCTGAATCTGTAAACGCGACGTAATTTTTTTAATGATTTGAGTAGTATCCACCAATAGCGGCGTCTCTTTTGTCGGATGGAGTTAATTAACCTTTTTAAGAATTCAAATTCTGAAATTGAAGAGCTGCTGTGAACAAAATTATGAGAGAACAGAGAAAAATAGGCATTTGACAAAATTATTTCCTGCTAAAAGGCACTCTGGTAGTTTACTTGTACGTGTGAAAAATAGAATCGACACGAGCAAAAAAATATGAGCATTAGGAAAGGTGCTACAAGGTTATGAGTTATAAATGCTGTCTAATGGAGAAACGGGATTATTAC
>JAQIXX010000722.1:0-48720 GCA_034700605.1 Willowsia nigromaculata
TCCTATTTTGCCGATTTTTCGTGCATATTTGCATACATATTTTCTCATTTTTCTTGCATTTTTCCTCGTTCTCTGATAATGACCATAAAAATAAGCCTTTTAACCAAGGAATATGGCTGCTTATCATCACTTTCTTTTCTTTCTAATTGACCATAAGCTATCCATTTACATCTTGTTGTTCTCTCCCTTGTTAAGGCTGGCAATCCTGTTGTTCTCCGACCATTATACCAAAAGTAGACATATTCAGTTCAGAAGAACAAATGAGCCATACTTTGCAAAGGTCGGAGGAATGAGATGAGGGATAGTGAAATGTAAGGCTGCAATATGAGCAGAGTACTGCTTTCTTGAGAGGATTATTAAGAATGATGCATGATTTTTTAAGTATTTGTTGACTGTGTTACTCTAGAAGATGTACAACTTATTTGTTTTCTGGGGTTGCATGATATGATTCCTAAACTTGTCTTGACCACTTTGCAAAGGTTGAGCTTTTGAGCTCAGAGACAGTTGTGGATTATGAAATAGCAGTTTAGAATTAACTGTTTTTGACCTAGCAGAGAGATGTGTTCGTTTGTCTGTTTGTCTTGCTTCAATAAATCTTGCATCAAATTACTTCGTTTCTCTGCAAAATATTATAAAAAATAAATAAACCGTACTGAGAGTTACACGAGAGTTTGCTACTTTTATACTTAATGATATAAAACGTTCTGCACTTTACGCTTCAAATGTAATTGGCTCAAGTTGCTTTCTGTGCGTATTTCATAGGACTGGTGAAATGTCAAAGTTTGAGAAGAGAACGGTTCCTAGTTTAGTATTAGTCCTATCACTTACTGGATTTGCTAATTGAGCAATTTTTCTTTCAACAACTGCTTTCCAAGTCATAACAGTCAGTGTTGACCACATATACATGTTATTCGTAATAATGATGAGTGGGAAAAGCAAACCAACGAATGCCAACCAACCATGCTACGAATCATGAATCAACGATTTGCTTTCAACAAATCCTAATAAGTATATAATCAATTTGTTGGTTAGGTATGCTGTCCATCCTAGCTATTTTATAGATGGTTAAAGGTTCTCATTTGTAACAGGCTATATGGAAATTCAATTATATCGTTTTGAAGAAAATGTCATGTAATTTGATAGCCACAGGTCCTTCGCTCTTTTACTTCATGTTTCTACTGTTCAGAGGTGAACGCTGCCAAACCCAAAAAGTGGTATGATATCTTGTCAGCTCATGCGGTACTTTTATGTTGCCCCGCACCGAAGAAGGATGATGCTTTCGAAAATATCTTTGCAAATACAGCCGACTTGCAGTGCAGTTTTGTCATTAACTTTTGGTGCCAATAAAACAATGAGATTTTCTCCACGAGACGCTTTCTCCTCATAGTTCATCGCTCATAATTTTCATTTTGTATTTTCTATACTTTTTTGCTTCAAATCGACACTACATTCTCTAATCAAAGAGCCGAAAAGTGTGTTAAGACACCATATATTATGAAGAGCAATATAATTTTCGGTGCATTGACTGACCTGCTGGAATCTCAATCAAATGTCTAGAGGCTGTGGCTTTACAAATATACACTTATCTTCTCGTCCATATAAAATACACATGCAATAATATCTCTGCGTCTTTTGTATCCTTCTTCTCAAATCTCACTCAATTAGTTAAGGAGGAGAAGAATATGAGATGAATAACGGCTAATTAGCATGCAACCGATCCATTATTTATTATGTATTGTACGACTTGACTAAATTAATACAAGTTTTTTTTTCCATCACCACACTACAACTTTAATAATCATAATATAATCTAACGAATAAGTTGTACACAATTGTTTACAAGATTTGAAGGAGGGAAGTTGTTGCTGCGGCCAGTTATCATTATCGGCAGATTTTCCCCCTGCAAATATGCATACTTGAGCTACTTACATTCACGTAATCATATGCCCGTAAACCTAGACGCAATCCGAATGCATAATATATGCATATTATAAGCCCAAACAAATATAATCCTAACACTGCAAAAGCGGAGCAGTGATAGCACTAAAGTTCTTCTAGACAGACATAAAAAATCATACAAAAAATTAAATCAGGAGACAAAATGAAGTCTGCTCTTGTTACAAAATCATATATGCATACAATATGTAACCTATTCCGCACATTCACGTTCACAATGCTTTTGCAATGTATGCAGGTATATTGCAGAATTTCGTTATTAGACGTTTTTTTTATTTCTTCATGCCTTTTTACCATTTTTCTTCCATTTTTGCTGTAGTGAGAGACACAGATTAAACATCCTTGTGGTGCGCGGCTTGGTGTGATAAGGGGGATGTAACTGAGGTGTCAAGTAGGCCTATTTGTTATGCTCAATTACTTGCACACTACAACAACCACACAAGGAAAAAAATTGGACGCTATATAATACGTTTGGTTGCTGCTTTTTAAAAACTTTTGTTTGAGAACAACATACTTTCCCATGGGCAAATGATATTGCTCCTGCTAACAACTTGCAACAATGCCCCGAATCAAATTTCACTCATATTATTATAAAAACCTTTCTTTCCTCTTGCCATTGACTTTGAATCTGATTTAGTTTGTCGTCATATTCATAGCTTTTTTCGCCTCTAGAGAATAGAGTTGATCATCATGACTTTTCTTGGTTTGGTTTTCGATCATCAGAATCAGAAATATGCATAATGCCAAGAGCTCCTTCCTCGTGTATGATGTGTAGCATTGAAAGAATTCTTTGTTAGGTTATAGGCCAAGCAGAAATGAACAGGGAGTTTTCTTCAAAGCGCAAGAGATCTGCACACTCGATCAATTGGCAACGGTTCTACAAGAATTTGTAGGAATATCAGCTGCTACAAAATAGAAATAATGTATACCGGGCCCATAACTCATTTATGGACAGGGAATATTACCAAGAGAGGAAGCAACTTTAGAATTGTTGGAAAACTACTACAATCAAACATCAAACAGACAATGTAATAACAAAGGAGATGTTGAGTTTTATTTGGTGCAAAGTCAGGCAAACGCAAAAGACGCTGCACTTTGTTATATGCCAGGTTTTAACACATGAATTGTAAATGTAAAAGGTCAAACACCAGCTAGAAAATTGATCGCTTTACAGCATGCAGGTAATGGTAACGCTTTTTCTCTTTATAATTGTTTGAGCGAAAGGCGGCGCGTTCTTTGGTACAGAAAACAGAGGGTAGCGCGATTCGGATATATTTATATCAGTCTTTTCAGTAGTGATGTGGCAAATGATGAGGTTGTGTTGTGTACGTCTGACTTTTCCCCATCATCTTCATCATCATATAAACAGTAGTAAAGGTACAAACAAGCACTAACTGATATAGTTTTTGTCTGAGTCAACAATAAAAAGATGAAACGTAGGAGCAGAATGAGATAATTTATTTTGAAACTTTGAAAAGCTCCACATGGGTTCGACAAGCTACAAGGGACTCGGTGTCTGCAAACACTCGTGTCCTCAACACGGATGTAATCTTTGTTCTTTAAAGAAGAGATGATCGCTTTAAGAATATACGAAGAGAGTATGGTTTTTTGCATATTTGCAATCCAAGCATAAATGCATGAAGGGCTATTTATAATTTTGTGGGGAAAACTGACGCTTTGACTTTATTCATCCCTCGTCGACCTTTTTGCAAGACAGTTTGTTGGAACCGATATGTGTAGGGAATAGTAGAACATTAAAAAGCTCTCTAATATTTACTGCTCATCATTTTATCAAAACCATCGCAATCGATAGCACTAACAGCTCACGGACAGCCATCGATGTAAAACACAAATAGCATTTAAGCACTTCCTACGTGATGGTCGATGGAGATGAGTAGTAAATGAAAGATTTTTGTGTAAACGGCTTGTTAGAATTTTTTTTTTCTCTTCAGACATCTAACATGAGTAAATCGTGCTTTGTTCCTCTATGAATTTCTCTAAATGATGATCGAAGTGATCCACCAAGCAGCAACAGAATCTCCTTCACCCTATTATGATGATGCGAGATTAAGATGCAAATTCAAACGTTGATTTTAAAACCGCATCCCTATTATCATAGTTTCCTGTCCTGCATAATAATATAAAAAGGTGTATAGGTAGGTAACATTACAATTTTACAGCTCTTCCAATTTATCCATCAGCATTCTCATATAAGATTATATATTATCCATCTAGATTTTCTAGACAGACAAGAAGAAAATGTATCAAAGTCCAATTATGATATTGAAGCTGAACGAGCATTCATCAAACAATATATAGTACACACGATAACTCCTTCAGTAAAAGGAAAGCTACCTGCATAGCATAAAACTACTTTCATGAAGATCATCATCATGCTTGTGTGTGTGACCAGCCACTTTTTGATGTCCGAACCGGAGTTGATTCTCTCGCAACACGAAACACGAGAAAAAAGTGGAAAAGGGCACGAGCCAAAATGAAACTATCCTCATCTCAATGTTCTACGTTTCTTCGAAGAGGAGATACGGTGAACACAATCTTTAGGTTCCCGTGTTTGTCCTTACACTGACATCGGGTTATGACCTGTTAGCGATGTGAGCGATAAGTGAAGTGTGATAAGCGTCATAATCCTGTACTAATTTATATCGGTAATGAAACAGAGACTTTATTGCTTTTGCTTATGGACCATAGGTTCCTGTCATCTTTTTTCCTGTCTTCTTGGCAGCTTTTCCGTCTTTATATCCACTTTACTCAATTGCAGCATGCGTCTGCAAAAAATAGCGTCTACATTTTTCTGTCAAAATTACTGCTGTTTTGGTAAACTAGTCATACAGAAAAACTGCATCGGACAGCATGCAAGAATAATATATATTTCAAACCTGCACAGTAAACTGAGAGGAATGTTCTCTATAAGTTATATTCTTGCAATGATGTTTTACGGTCTAAACGCACACAATGTTATGGCCTGTCAGTTGTAAAGCAGGACATATATCCAGTAAAAAAGTGTTCAACAATGTGATTTTTCTCTTTTGATGATGATTATAAAATCCGTAGAAAAAGTACTTCACAATTTAATAATTTTCATATGACTAAACGACAGGAGACTGACAGTTGAATCGAATGGTAAAAATCTGAGTAATATCAAATTTCTGTGTATTCGTTAATGAAAAAAAATGAAGTAGGAGCATTTTTGATGCAAAACTACACAATTTTTGTTTGACTTTTTACCGTAATCTATATTCAAATTACACCTTTTTGAGATTCTTGCATAATAAGTACAATATAAAGTGTAAAAAAGCTCTAAAACTTCTTGAAATTCGTGTGTAGTTTTGCACGTGAGTCCAAACACAAAAGATAATGTTTGACTTAAAAAATAAGGTACCCCTACCATACCTACATGCATTCATTTTAATAATAAGTGTGCAGGCATACACGAAATATGTAATGCTAGATTTTTTTGTTGATTTAAAAAAAATATTATGAGAGCACACAATCGGTCAGTCAGTGCACCTGCTAGATTGATTAGTATTCTGATGCGGTACAGTGTATATAAGACAAAATTGTTTGCAGTAGAGTTCGCACCGCATTTTCTTCGCTCCTCTTGTCTTTACTAACTACTTGTTGGCATTTGGCATTCTTATTCCGCTCGAGTGCTGTGGTCAAACCATAATTGAACCAAACATGGGCTACCTTTGTTTTACTTTTTCAAAATAAATTTTACTGAACATGTTTTCCCTTGAGAAGAAGGACGACCATTTTGTACTTAACTTTGGAATGACTCCATTCAGCTTTTTATGCCTTTCCCAGGTTGCTTTTTCAATTTGCATAGATTTTGCAATTTGCTGAGCGACTGTGCAAGCAGGTAGAAAGCCATGTCTTAAAGATTCACTACTTATTACACAACTTGCCTCTCTTGATTGGAGATGCTAATAGAGTTGGCAAATGGGAAATCAGTGTGCAGCGTGCTTCTAATTTATTTCACCAGAATGAGAGAGAGAGAAAGAAAACACAAATAGGAGATGACGGGAATGACAAGGAGTGCTTTATTCTGTCATTTGAAAGAAAGGTAGAATGAATACAAATAAATATTAAAATAAATGAAAATCAACTAACGAGTAGAAAGCATGGAGCACCCCGTGTGTGAGCCTCTCTCTTCATTGCCTTTGGGAAGCCGCAGAAATATTAAATATTATATGCCTCTGCGACGATAGACACCAACGGTGCAGTGGAGCGCGTTGAGAAAACAAATTAAGAGATGATGACAGATGAGGAATCATCACCAGGATTTATTGCAGATGGTTTTGCATTGCAACGCCTTTTTCAAAAAGGAGAGGCGACAAAATGCCAAAATGGACAGGATGAGCTGCTTTAAAAACGCAGTAGTAGTAGAAGTTTGGTTTACCAACCGCTGCATACAAAAGTCCATAGTAGTACCTGTACATTCTCTTAGCATAAAAAAAACTACTACTGTCTGTCTGACAAAATTACTTAAACAAGCACGGAGACAAACCACTATATAGCAGAGAGATGTTTTATAAACTCCTGCAATACATTTACGAACTCATGTTAATTTTCATATTTGGTTTTAAACTCGTAATATTATTACTTTGCTGGCACATCGTATAATAAAATCGAAACTATGATAATGGTCATTATACCAATGCACGCGCTATAGATATTACACAATGTTTATGCATTAGTCTAAGCTCATTAGACAATAAAAAATTATTATATTCTGTGCAGACAAACAGGGAAGAAATACAAGTGTGGACAGTCAGACAAGTGAACAATAAACTGAGAGGATTATAAACAAAAATGACAAATTGAATCTTCTTTCACATTAACAATTTAGTGAAGGAAAGCTTTGGCAGCAGGGTATCAACAGAGTAAAGTTGTCGTTTTCCACCACGACAATGTCATATAATTCCTCTAAGAAACTTTGAGTGCATTTTTTATGGAGTGGTAATAAAAACTGTCTGCAGGTACCTACAAACTACATATAGCATTATGGATGGTCTTTATATTTGCATATATAAAAAAGTAACTATATATATTATTCATGTTTGCTCGATTGTCTAATAATCCGAGACATGGACTACCTACAGCAAAGTGCAAACCGGATGAACATTTTACTCCTCGCGTAAGTTAATCTAAATGTTTTAAAATTCAATATTTTTATATGTATATTTTTTGTCTCTTTTTAAAGTATATATTATTTTGCTTGTTTACGCATCCGAATTTCCACGAAAAATTTTCCAACCAAGAATGTGGAAATTTCAAGGATGTCATCACACATCATCAGCCTATTCACGAAGAAGCTTAATAAAATGCCAACACAGATTTCAATTTGACATGTTCAATATATCTATAAAAAAAGAAGATGGAAGGTAAAAAGCATGCAATATTTGCAAGTAGTCTGATGGTACATACAAGAAACTTTGCTGCATTGCATGAAAGAGCAATAATAAGATGATAAAAAATTCACAGATGCTGTTACGCGATCATCAGCAGACTGATCCTGTCTAGTTTTTCCCTGTTCTCATGGTCTGAGAGTAGAAAAAAATCGTGATTTGATTTCTATCAATTAAGAAAGGAAAAAGGTACCGGTACTAACCGACATAAAATCTTGTGCATATTTTCTCTGAGAAGTTGCGTGTATGAATAAAGAAAACTGATGATGATGATACGGCAAAACCAAAAAACCACGGATGACTCGTCATCATCATCATCATCAACTACCACATCTTATGTTCTGTCAGCCTTAAAAAACCGTGCAATGAAGCCTGTTGATAGTATTACGTTAAGAAAGTGAAACAATTCTCTGCCTTATTATGCACGTATATTATGGTGAGACTTTGTGAGAAACTCAAGACATTTCTCCTCTGCACAAGAATAAAAGAAATTGGCAAAATCATTATTATCGTGATCGTCGTCCCCACATTTATGTTCTAAATTTCTTGCTTTATACAAAACACATTGTTGTACACAAGTAAACCATGAAGACTACTCTCTTGGTCTAAAGCCTAGAGAGACAGCTTCACTCCAAGTCGCAGCCTTCGGTAATAATGAAATGTCACGGTTCAATATCAAATTCATTTACTAAATTAGAATTTTTCTGTAGTTTCTGAATCATTTCTCTGTGCCTACTACAACCCTCTTACATCGAGTGACTCAGAAGGAAAATCAGCGTCATTGCGAATGCCATGTCATGATAAGGTTGCATTATTATTGTGGAGGCAATGTTCCCTAGCGTCATCATATTGCTGTCATTGTGTCATCATCAGATTTCTCGGAACTCGACTGAATGAACGGGTAAAAACCAAGCAGTGAAATCATTTATAAGCTGTTTCATGATTTTCCACCATTTTCTTTTACAATAAAATTCACCTCTATTTAATTTGCTGTTATACATTTTATTTTCATACAAAGAAAGTATATTCATGTAATTTAATATGTCCATATCCTTGAATAATAGTATCACGTACAAAAGATTTAGAATACTGGCAGGAGGAATGCGTGTGCGAAACAATTAAATTGCGACAGCATTCATTCACTAGTGAAACATACACATGTATACACACAAACATTGAAAAATCTATTAATGGAAAAAAGGAAACGAGGTGTTTGATCCCGGAAACATTTCTGTTTTCTCAGAGAACCAAAGGGAAAGAAACTACCCATAGGATAATTCACTTGGTTGATGGGTAACACATTTTTCACAAATAAAAATACATTCTCGCACATTCCTTTCTTTTAACACCTTTTTCATCGCCATTCATTTTTGTTCATTCATTCATTTCATTGCAGCAGACAGCTAGACTAGAGCAACCGACATTACTATAATGTAGCAGAGTTGATTACAACAACTGTTTTAATTAATCTCTCATAATGATATAACCATTCTTGGGCTGTAATGGTTAATACCTGTGTGAACGGAACAAGAGCAGAGCTCAGGAAAAAACGGGAGAATTTTCTTTGTGTGGATGAAAGAAAACGAAAGACGCTGCAAAAAGTGTGTTGAATGTTGAATCTACTGATCAGTTCTATGCCCATTAATTCAGCAGGTATAATAATGTGAAGGTGTTGTTTTGTGCTTAGCGGTAGCGGTTACAAAGAGTAGGTAGTACAGAAGCTACAAATTCTATTTCCCTTTTAATATCACAGCACAATGATGCTATCCAAATGAAGGATATACGATCATTAAGAAGTGTGTATTTAAAAATAGATTTCTGTATGAAACATGTTGCATGTTTATTGTGTGGGTATAGAAAATGTGCTCTGATTTCACATTATAAGCGATAATATTCTCAAGCAATCTAGAGCAGAAACGATGCACCAAGAAAATCCGTCCTATTGTCGTTCTCAGTCAAATCCTGTGAACAAAAGCTGACTGGATTTCCCTTCCCATTTTTCTAATCTATTTTAGCATTGCTATACTCGAGGGAAATTTATTATCAGGATATTTAACAAGTTTTTAAGGACGCTGATTAAGCCTACAAAAAACAGTTTCTTTCACAACATTGTGTAGAACAACAATATACATGTGTAACCTTTAAATTGTAGCTTATTACGTGCGGGTTTCGGTGAATGAGTTGAGTATTTTTTTTCTGAGCGTATTAAATGCTTTGGTCCATTGTTAGTGAGAATGAATGCGAGCTGGTTAGGAAATGGAGCCATACTTGACTATTTACTACACTTGAGATAATTTGGTAATTAAAGCAGGGTTTATATTTCGCTAATTAACAATAAAGTACAAAGACCAATGCCGCGTAAGCAGAGTGTTTTCTCAGTTTTCTAGGAACTCGTTGTGTGTCGGATAGGTACTTGGGGCAAAGGTTTGCTAAATTTCCATTATTTTAACAATGAATTCTGAGACGATAAATTATACAAGCTAGAAACAGGCATCACACATTATAACCCATACCGAAAAGATGTGGAAGAAATGAATTGATTCCTTTTTAGAGCTTCTTCTAGTCATCAATGGCATCGACGGCCTACGCCATTCATAATTGCCTTTTCCTGCTCTCGAATCCATTAATCCTACTTTATCTAATTACTTTTCGCAATTAAAATACTTATCTGAAATGAGAGAACTGCAAAAATATATGTGTTGTGTGTACGGTATGGTTGAAAAAGACGAACAGAAGCTACTCCCTTATCTCAGTTTTTTGGACAATGCCATAAAATGTACACTTGCAAAGATTAATACGTTTTCTTGCAGCCGAACCTGAAATTTATACTATTTCAAGATATCAAAAACCAAAACGATGAGTTTAACATCGGTGAAGTAAGAACGGGAGAAGAGAAAGAGGATGAGAACATATCTTTTTCTGCTGCTAGCCTATCTGACTTAAAGTCAAACAGGCATATTACATTCCTGATGAAACAATGCACAGGACTGCTCCTGAATACGAAAATAATTTTTTATTGGAAAATGCAACAAGAATAAGTGTAGACTTTTTTCGGTTATTATTTGGTTACGTTTTATATATGTGCACTATTAACGAGGTAGTAATTATGCAGTGTTGTAGACAAGTTTAATGGCTAAACCATGACTTTATCTTCCTGATTTTTTTTCTTCTTCTTCAAGAAAGAAGAGGTAGCCAACCCAAACTGACTGAATCAAAAATCAGGATTTTTTATTTTTTCGACAAACTTCTACATTTGCCAGAATTACCATTTCGCTTGGGCCAGATTCGATAGATATATAAGATGCAAGTAAACCACCAGTTGATAAAACATTATTATTATTGTCTTATGCATAAAAACAGTTTGTGCAAGTAGACTACTGATCAGGCTCAAAAAGATGAGAGGAGGATGATGGGGATGGTCGTGGTGGCGGTGGCGACTGACTACTATTTACGGTGTTGTCTAATAAGATGTACCATAATAAAGTTAAAACAGACAAGCAGCAGCAGCACTATCGGAGCGATACTTGCAGAGAATACTGATTGCGAATTATAATGTTAAAAAGGTGACTTATGGCTAATCCAATACAATCATTTATTACCACCACCTCTAACCACATTACCGTCATCATCTCGATTCTCTCACTTGGATCTTTTCAAGTATGGCTAATCAGCTAACAATTTTCATCTTCAAAATAGATTCTCCACTGCATATTATTATTATGCTGTCTCTTGTTTCTCGCTTTTTTAAAGAAGAATATCTGCATGATGGGGATGATGATTCTGATGGCAAACACCTTTTTATTTCTATTCCTAAAACAACCACGCACCTGTACAATCACCTTAACTTGCATTTTAAAAATCGGATCCAGATTGAACAAGAGAGTACACCGTTTTGATGCTGCATACATGTTACATGCATATATATCCTCAACAAGTCTGGTCATGAAAAAATAAAGCTCAATCGTTTCGCTTTTAATATTACCTCCACCAGCACCAGTTTAGTTGCTCGAAGAAAGTTGTTATTATTATTGGGCATGACATAATGCACCGCATATTACAACAATCAACCGCATGCTAAGTTTATTTCGCTTCCCTGAGTTTTTACTCGAGGACCAATAATGATGTAAGTAATAATAATAATATGTAATGTAATAATGAAGAACCCTCTTTTATAGCTGATCATTTTTGAATTGCTCGACCATGTAGTTGTCTTGGTCTAGTAGCAGCCGCCGCTACCAAAATTCCTAGAAAGAGGTGCAAGTTTAACCCGATCATTATTGCATTTTGCAGCAGACTAAACTATGATTTCATTTTGGCTTCCAACACTAAAAATTACTATTATTACTGCTTTTACTAAACTGAGAAGTCTATGGGTGAAGAAATTTGCTTATAATAAAATGCATAACATTATTAGCACTAGTGATGTCTTCTTACCCAAAAGAACAAACATCATACACATCCCATAACTTTTCACATTAAAAGCAGAAAAGTGCCAGCCAAAGATTCATGACTTAACTTGACCCTCTAACCCTTTACTCAATCTTGCCTTGTCCAAAAAATGTTCATGCAAAATACGAAAGAAAATTTATGCTTCAATTTGATTCGGAGTTATGGAAAGAGATTTCGGATGTAACAAGAAGTAGGAGGATTTTTTTGCACCTTGCTATGCAAAGTAAGAGGTTTAACACCGTCAACCGCTGACCAACTGGTAAAATATTTGTTACAGCCTGAGCAAAAAAGTAGTTATGATACTAATACTAATTGCTTACTTAATATATGACTTACCGTAGTTTGCAGAGTTTCAAGCAGATGCTGTGTTGTGGGATTTCCTTTGTTGGCCAATTGTGCTTGCACGGATTGCGTTATTTCTCCTCGGTTGTTGTAGTTTCGTTGGGCGGTGGTGTTGATGAAAAGATACTTGTAACTCTGAAGAATTATCATTTAATTTGTAACCAACTCAAGTGTCTACTTTGCAACAGTTCATCATCATCATCAACATAATATATGATGCTGACGATGACGTGATAACCAAGTCTTTGATGATGAAATGTACTTCATTTTTCTTATAAAAATGCTCGTAACAAAAGGAAAAACAGATAGTTTATCAAAAATCCAATTCGTTTCTATCAAGTTATTATTATTGTTTTTGTTTTGTTTAAAAAAGTGATTGACTGTTTTCTTCTTTCTCTCTTTCTTTCGTGCGTGCGTTGCGTGCGTGTGTAACCACAACCGATTAAATCTTCATTTATTAGAGCAAACAAGAAATCTGAGAATCTGCTCTTCTCTTGATGTTTCACTTCCACCATCTTCAACTTGACTGATGATGATATTACATGAAAAGATGAACAATTGAAATCATCTCTCCATACCTGTTCTTTTTCCTCTGAGACATGAAGGAATGTGCCGGTAGTTTTTTTTCTCGGGGATAATATTGCTTTTGGGCCTGGTGGTTCTATGTAGTGCGCACCATTAAAAATTGCTAGTCTCTATATTCTTACATGCACACACCACACCAGTAGACAAATTAGAGTCATTTGTTTCTTCTGCCATTTCCCTCACACACAGGGAACCTGACAATTAAACTGTTCATCACTCATTTTTCTTTTTAGCGTGATACGGAGCGGGCGCAGACATTTAGGAGTGTAAATCATGCTAAGACAGTATGAAAAAATATATCAATAAATCACTTCTTTCGGAGATGCCATAAACAATAACACATTCCTAAGTGTATCGACTGTTTTTTTTTTCAACTATCCAGTATCAAACGACACTTTCAGAACTTTTGAACATTACAATGTACTTGAACACATTGAGATCACAGTCAATAAGTGAGATGACACGGGCACATTTCCTGATACTTTGCAAAGTTGAGGTCCTCAAGAAACAGAAGTGCTTTTAAAAGAAAATTGCTGCACAAAAAGAGTGAAGTAATTATTTCTTGGAAAAGTATACATATTAAGTGTTCCTTCAACTTTTTTTCTCTCGATAGTATAGCACTTTTCTCTTGAAGACATTACTGTTCTCATGCATCAATTCTGGTAATGACTTCAGCAGTAGCGGTGATAAGAGAGGCGTGTAATAGTAGTGGGCAGCAGCAACAGGTGAAAATCAAAGTCGTTCCGGGAATCAGTAATGTAGAAGACGTGCTTAATATGCGGACAAGACGAAGTGTTTGTTATTATGATGATGATGGTCGCCCTCAGAACCATTTTTTCTACATATTTTACTGTTACGAAATCCTATCCAATTTATATAACCAATTTAGATGAGTGTCATTTGACAGTAATACACAGAAAAAACTATTTATTACGCTTTTTGTTTGTTTTTTAGACTTGAATGTACGATATGTGAAATGTATGCGTGTGATGCAGAGAGTATTAAAACTGCTTTGTTGGTTAACCAATACATGATGATTTTCTATTTAGCTTCTAGTGCTTGTCGATATTTTTGCATAAATTCCTTAGAAAAGCCCTCAAGCTTCCTTCATGTGAAATAGATTCTTGGCTGCTTTATTCTCTGTGCTGCATGAATGGAGATAATCGAATAGAAGAATAACAGCCATCACAACGCTAATGATGATTTAGCAGTTTTGATCTGTCCAATCCTTTAATGAATAGATGCACGCATGAATTGCATGGTTGAGTGGAAAAGCCTGTTCAAAAAAATCGAAATGCCGGTGCCAGTCGGTGAATATCCGGGAACGGATATTCATTAATGTTGCATGTATGTATAGATTTTGTGCATTAATTTGTACAACACACAGAACTGATAAAAAAAATGCTTACCTCAAACAAGAAATAAGTTGAAGGAGTAAGTATTTATAGACAAGCATGATCAGGCAACAAATTAGACTCTATACTCTATTGCAAGCTTTAAGCTTTCTTTCTTCGTTTTTTGATGTAGATCCAAGGAAATTGAAACAAATCTAGACTAGAATATGCCCATGCTAAATTGTTCAACCCTCAAACTTCCCTAAATGGACATCGATACGCTCTTATGACCTTTTTATTTGTAAGAAAAAGGATGATCGTTTTCGCCTGCAAAATTATTGTTTTTAATCCCCCGTTGTCCCGTATGATTATGAATCCTACTGTTGATATAAATTAAAAAGAAAACTATTTTCATGCAAAAAGAATGACAAATGAGAATGATAAACCAAAAAAGAAGAAGTAATTGTCTTAATAATATACTGCCTTTGAAATTGTCTATGTCTACAGAGCGTCTGCAGCCGGCAGCCAGTATTAGTAGCGATAATCGGCTGAAGAAGAAATAGGAGTATAGTGAATGGGTAGCTAGTTGTTTTCTGATGTAGCGAACAACAACGGCACGGTCGAAAACGACTGGCTGTGTGAGTGTGAACACGCGAAATCACCTGTACTGACTGAAGATCAGATCCGGATCTGGTGTTTGTTATAAGCGAATATAAAGCCAGCCAAAGAGAAAAATCTTATATCAGACTAGTCACTAAAACCAATCGTGATATATATTACCTGCTCGCTCATAATGAATCTACATATTTTCATGGTGTATATATTACCTGTATATTTTACATATATGTTCACCATGTCCAAATGATATAATATCGTGTTGCAACTTTGTGATGCAATGTCGTATGGACAGACTGTTGAAGAAGAATAGCCAGTCATTTTTTCAGCATCATCTCTAACACTGTTGCACTCTCTTCTCTTTCTCATGAACAAAGTGGGAACCTGTGGCGCTACAAGACGATCGACTTACCTTAGCATCTCTCTAGATTGTGCTTATTCTTCGGCCAATTCATTTGCTCATCGTTCCATGCATTTCCATTTCATAACATGTATATCCAATGTTTTTTTTTATGATTATACCGATTTTATACCAAGACGATACCAAAGTAAACTTGTAAAGATGTAATACGTTTGCACATTTAAGATTTGATCGCAATAACATCACAATATATCGAGAGGATAAACCTATAGCAAAATATTAGGCAGAGAATAATAATATATAGCATTTCTCATGGAATGATTTCTGATGCATGTGGGATACGCAAATATTCATACATGCAACCTACGCGCATCTTTTGCGGATATGCTACAAAATTTGCATTCCAGAATAACAACTGGTAGTATTTTTACAAATTCAATACAAAATGCTGAATTGTTTTGGTACATGATTTACAAAAACCAGGAAGGGATACATTGTTTCCAGTATGTGATAGTTAAATATGATTGTTAAATATGATTGTCTTGTCTCCTCTCAACTATACACGTTGGTTCCTTGTAAATGTCTCCTTTTTTAATGATGCTTATTCCCGCTTGGACGGCAGCATTCAATAAACTTGGCGAAAGATTTTTCATGGAGGAATTTGGCTTACCTTAGCTGTAGGTAAGGAACATGCTTCCAAATAGAAGAGATTTGAGATGTGCATTTTCATCAGAATTGTTCTCATACGTAAAAAAATAAATCAGTTTTCATATTTTTCACATACAATCAATTATATGTTACCGTTTCAATTTTACTTTGTGTGCTTGTAATGAAAGTATCCGATACCCCGAATGTTGTCTACAGGTAAGTTGGGCTAAAGTGGGGCACAAAGAGACATTTTCATGAATCAGGTGGAGATGTTTCAGTCCACTTTTAGGATGCATTGTATCACGAATGATTTCAAATAACTCATCTCTATATTTTAGAATCACTCCGTATCTATATTTGAAATATTATTTGTTCTTATTGGTAGCATGATAGGATAGTCATAATGATGACACAGCATTTTCCATTCATTTCTTAATCCGGTTAATATTTTAATCCATTCCATGAATAATTTGCATACAATAAAATCATTCCGGTTTTTATTTATTATGTCATTCTGTATTCGTAAGTGCTCTTACCTTCCGCTATCAGCAAATCGACACCTGCATCACGCATCTTCAACAACATATAAACATGTCTATATATACCTACATGCACTATTTCGTTCTCGACAAATGTTCCAATCAACTTAATATTTTTACGAACTACGAATAGTCAGAATATGCAAGTCTGTTTTTGGAGTAGTTCATTAAATTATCATAATTTTTATATATATTTCATCGTTTATTTTTACTAGTTTTTCTATGCACATCTTTTTCTGAATCTTGATAATCTTTGATGTAAAAATTTGAAATGGCTATTATTGGGCATTCGAACCGTATATTAGAACCTATGACAAACGTGTATTTTGAGCTATGAAGCAATAACTTTGAGCATTAGTGGATATCAAGTTATGTGTAGTTTAGAAGTGCAAAAATCTATAGCTATCTGACTCTTGTCTTCCTCCGTGCATCCACTTGCCGGACATTTTTTTATTTTCGTTTATGTGTAACATCATAATAGTTGTATTACTCGTATTGATAGACATATTTAATATGTACACACGTATTGTCTTTTATTTCGTTATTTTATATTTATTGATTTTATTTTTATTTTATTTTTTATTATTGCTTCTCTGCTCTGCTGATTGGTTTTGTTGATATTATACTATAAGCCAATGTACTTACATTCATGTCAAACATGCCAGTCACAACTGCTCAAACATATCCAACTGTTATTGTTACCATTTAGATTGGTTGGTTATGGGCAACAAAAACGTTTGAATGCATAATATATATTCTTGTCGGTTAAATATATTGCATCCTATTTCTCTAATCGATGAAGATATATTGACTGGGCTGTGCCCTTGTTTCTACATCTCTGGATCCAGCTATTGATGAGTTCAGGGCAAAATAATCATCAAAGACGCTTGCTTACGATATATATACGTGCCCACAACTGACTCTGTTGACTTCATGAATGCTGGCGTCTATTATGTAATAACACAATGGCTACATTTACCATCCATCACATTATTAATGTTAAATAGCGGCAACGATGTTGATGCATCCTCATTGATATACATTTTATATTAAGTAAACACAAATGTAAAAGCTTCTATTCTGAAACCGCTTGTCTCATTTAATGTAAAACATTTAAAGCAACATACAGCCAGTAGTATGGTCAATCATAAAAAGCAAAATCCGTTTTCGTGGCTGGCAATGATTTTAGAATTGGAAGTAAGAACAAGTCTTTGCCATGCAATGATTTTTTTGTCGTTGACGATCACAGTCACAGGCACCAGAGAGGTATGGCGATCATGATGTTGATGATAATGATGACGGTAGTACAGATTCTACACATACTACTTTGGTATATCCTATTTCTTTTTTTGTTGCACTTTGTGGGAGGCTGCTGTTGCATGCATGTAACAGCAAACTCAACTTTTACTAAAAACCGCAGCAGCAATGTTGACGCCTGACGCTTTTGCAAAGTAAATGACCATAAAATAGCCATCAAAATGAAAAGAAAAAAGCATTCATCTGAAAATAAATTGATTGGACATGTGTACGTCAATATTTTTGTTGCAAACAAGTTCAGTTCACGGCATGACACTTGCTTGCCAGCCAAAAAAAAATACATAAAAGATCATCAAGAGCAGCCAACAGCAGCAGCATCACTGCAGTGGCAAAAAAATGTACATCCGTCTGTAAGAGAGACAAAAAACTAATGTTAGTCTGGCTTCACAGATCTAATGCATGAACGCGCTCTGAACGCGTCAATTTGGATGGAGTAAAATGATGGCAGATAATAGTCAATGCGATTATATAATTCAGGTAGTATAAGTAAACAGAATTCGGAAGGACGAGGATGTGATTATCCGTGAAACGACACGTCATGCAGTATTTGTTATCTGGTGATTGGATCATAAATTAGAAGACATAATCTCTCTTTTGTTTCTTTCTTCTTGAATGAAGGCTTGTTCGATTTTACGTCCGGTCCAGGTCCACTATTGAATAAACATAGTCAAGAATAGGCATGCAGTGTTTGTATAACACGAGTGGCAATTAAAACTTGTATTTGATCTTCAATGAGATGCATTTTTTTAAAGATCACAATGACTAGCTTTTTTAACCCTTTACGAGCTCTGGTTGGCCTTTATCTTGTTTTGGTTTTTTGAATGCCTCTTGTTTCTTACTGATAGGAATTCTTCACGCTTTTATTGATACCACGCCTAATTAAAGTTTGCGGATTGAATATGTTGGTCACTTTCTGGAATATCCTTTTCTATGTTCCATTGGCATATGGGTTTTCACCACTTTGAAATTTTTATAAATACATGGTTTCATTCACAACACGATGATTTTTTTTAAACAATAAACTTTAAATACCGAAAACGCCTACGAAAGTGTGGTCTTGGTCGGTTTCACACATAACATTTTAGACATGTGTCTTTTTTTGTTCATTTTCTTTATAATGGCTAATTGCAAGTTTTACAGACACTACAAGTTGTTTCGTACATATTTTGCAATTTTGTTTGAAAGGTTATTGATACTAAGCCGAGATATGGATATTATTACGGCTAAGCCTCATAAAATGACAAGAATTTTCAACGAAAAATATGAAGATCTTGAAATAATAAAATAATGAATGTCTGTGTACTGTGTGTGTACCCATAAAATTGCAAGATTGCATTTTAATTGTTGCAAATTTTTTTTTCAAGATGTTTTGCAAGCAATGCTAAGAAAATAAATATCACTCTTGTTGTATAGCGATATCAAGTCATTAATTGCTCTATAACTTATATTTCCTGGGGTCTCCCTCATGATCCTATGCACTATCTTTAGTTCCATCAACCAGAAAACTAGCAAGTTTTAAATCTGTAACACGCATTTTTTTAAAGAAAACTTTTTTTTTTGCTGCATAACGAATTTGGATTTTCTTCCATCCGGTCTCGTCATCATTGAGTGAGCCATTCACTCAACTTAAATGAGATAATAGGTAACTTGAACTTGAAAGTCAGGAAAAAATGTACTTTAACTGGTTTTCTCGTTTTCTTTCCATGAATATCATTATTTATATCAATCATTGCAATGTGACTAGACAATGTTGATGGTTCTACTGGCATTTCGAACAAATTAGCAGCGCTGTGAAAAGTAAGAATACTGCTCCTGTTCCCTTAACTTACTACGAGCAGGTATAGTATTAATTAATAAGAAAAACGAGTAGTGCGTAAATAGAGTCTGTCTATTTATAAGAGAAACATGAAACATGATGACTTCTCAACCACAACGTATCAATAGTAGCATCAACCACTCCTCTGCTCATGCTGCAACAGCTCGATATAATTATACGGTCCGCTAAGGCGTGAATAATTGCTGCTGCATTAGATAATCGTGAATAAAAGTACCAGTAAAGTACCCGAGAACAAAACTATTTATTAAGTCGATTGAAGATTTATGAATGAATTAGTCAGTGAAATGAAAATGCAGTAAAAATTGAAGATAGGTGTGTAAAGATAGGTTGACCGTGAATTCATTGACCGATTCATGAACTGACTGAGCTTGAAAACAATTTTTCATATCACTTGACTGTTAAAAGGGGGAAATACAGCATTTTCACCGGTGTATTAAAAACGGGTTTAGAATGATGTGTATATACCTTATTAAATTATAATGCTTTGTGTATATGTTTCTATATTTAGTTTACTCTTTACTAAAAATACAATATCGAAACGAATGGAGCAAAATGAATTTCTAATGAATAGATCCGGGTGCAATATGAATATTTTGGTATTGACATTCTTAGGATCAATTAAGCATCTTATCCACCTCGGCTTAATACTTTTTAAAAATTCGTCCAACATGGACATGAGCAAAGCAGATTTCAACGAAAAAACTATTAAGATAAGCTTCGCAAGACTTATTGGGTATCTGTAACTCCACAAAAATTTCACATATTATGCTGGAATCTGTAAGCATCCGGCTTGGAAGTAAAAAACGTCTACTCACACAAACATTATTGAGACTACAATTTCATGTAATAATTTTATGAATGATTTGTAGCAATATTAGTATATTTTATAATGTTTAAATCACTTTTGAAAGCAAATTTAAAGCAAGAAAGTATCAGATTTAAGATTCATACAAAAATGATAGCAACAGTAATAAAAGCATTTAGCGAATGTGTAGACGAATGAATTTTATGATGCTTCATGTAGCAAACGTTTGTTTAGTATAAAAATTATAAAGTTTCAACAATTTTTTATTCCACCGCTGGCATTTTGTACAACACAGTAAAGCTAGCTGATGATGCATTATGGTTGAAGATGACACAATCTTATATTCTAATCTAAATCTAGGCCGATAATCTTACTTTTAACTTTCAACGTTTTTTTATTTCTGCGCTTTGCTTATGTACCTACAAATCGTACAAGTAGCACATTCCCCCTTTCACCCTTGTAAATTTCATCTTTGTAAATTGTAAAACGTATAACAAACCGGTATGTTTCATCAAGTACAACCCCAGGAGTAAGTTACCGCCTCCGCTCCGCGAAATGAATGATATGCTCATCCGATCCGACTCCCGTCATTTCCCTTTTCCATTTAGTTTTTAACTGTTCCACTCCATTTCTTATCTTGTCTGCTTCATCCGACCATTCATCATGTTTTCGGTAAAATTGTACATTTTCTTGTATTTCCTTTCCATGGTATATAGACTATTTATCTTAGGGAGTGCAAAATAAAATTTACCTGAAATTACTGGTAATTATAAGTTTTTGAACATGATAGCTTGATATAGGGTTAGAGAAATCTGCTTAGCACGAGAGTATTGTACAACACAGCACACAGTGGGGGATAAACTCTTTTTAGTTTAACATGATGTTCATCTTAAGCCATACCGAATTAAGGATTTTGAACTTTTATCAGTACAACTTTCTTGATGCATTTTCTTTCGCCAAACGTAAATGTCAGCGTTTTATCGTGTATCTAAAATAACTGACAGGCAACTCCTTGCTACATTAATACTGCGGGGTTGGTTTATTAACTCAGACTCTGCAAAACGTAACATATTATAGAATTGACGAATTGAAGCCATGAAAGCACTGTTTTAAACTGTAAAAAGTACCTTCAACCTTGGAATAAAATTAGCATGCAATAAATTTTCTGTAGGAAAAATTTTCAATTAGCGACATTTCATTGTAACTGGCCATGACTAGATAGATCTTATAGTCTTTTGACTTTGTGCACTCAGAAATGCTTCCAAAATTCCAAAATGCACTCAAGCAATCTTTATTTTATCACAAGCATTATGTTGTTGTTGATTGATAAGCTTTAATTTACGTTCATGAAAATAAAATGTTGATAGGTGATGAGACGTTTGCTCATAACTTTTCTCTAACATTTATGATTTATGCTTGTAAGATAAAATATTGGAAGTTCATCACACTCAAGTTATTTTTATCATCATGTATCATAAATCCGATTAATTGATTTCAATAAAGATTACAATGAAACTTCATATAAGTAATTGATATCGTTGCGTGACACGTGACCTGCATTGCATTACGATAATGATGAGAAGCCAAACTTTTGATTAGTTAACAATGATTCTCAATTACAATTACATGTATTCGTTAGGAAGTAGTAAGTACTAATTTTTGAACTTTTATGCACGGACAATAACTATTTGACGGAGTTTAATCTGCAAATGCGCTTTTTTGTTGACGAATTCAATAGCTCACATGTTGGAACTTACATAGGTACGTATACGGTAATTCACACATTATATGCACCATCGGGGCATAAACTGAAACTGAGTTTGCATTTGAGGCATCTCTGAGTTCCCATCCTAATCGAATCTTCCCCACTTTTCCTCATACACTCTCTGAAATTGAAGTACATCTGTATATCTTATTGTCTGTCTCTTTGTTTGGTCGTGTTTGAAAATTTTGATTTTGGCAAACCGAATATACTCTTAAGTAAGCAGGTTGGGTTCCATCATTCATGCAAATAAATAGTTTCCAATCTACTTTGCAATAAAAATTCAAATGTACACGCGTCGAGGGAAAGTAAGTGTCTTTTATAGCATAAATAAAATTAACCTACCGAACCATCCCAATTTCTAGTTAGACATAGAACCCCTAGTTAGCCGCAGCATGTCATTTTCTTAGAAGTTTGTTCATAAAACATTTGCTATATTTTACTGATATTGCATGAAACTTATTTTTAGGCATGTTAGCATCCAATTCTAGTGAAACTATTATTTTATAGTGATTCTCATATAAATTCATCCGGATTCAACATGTGAAAGCTTACAAACTAATCTAACTAAATATAAGTCTATCTAACTATAAGCTGAGAATCTACTGTATATGTTTTGTGCTATCCAGAGTACACTCTTAGTGTGATGATGACTGACGACAAATTAGACGACAACAAAGACTGCAACAAAGTCCTTGTCCAAAATGCTGCATGCATGTCGTCACTGATTTTGTTTAGCTTCCCCATGAAGAATTCTGTGAAGAAGAATTCCCAGTCTCCGTTTTGGAAAAGAACATGGCAGCGATGCCATACGCACGGTGATAGAGCAAAAAATATTTTCATATAGTGTATTCTTCCACAATGAAATGGTAATCCCGATTTTGTGTCAGTCAGTTCTATCTATTGTCATTGTTGTGTCTTTGTTGATCATGGACAAAAGACGAGCTTTTATTTCTTTCAGTCGATCTGTGTTGACTAAATCTTGCTAACTCGTCAGCACTTTTTTGCATATCTTATGAATATGAATGGTTAAAACCTGCTACCGTACTTCTGTTGACAGTAATTACCCAGCGGATGTCGAGAAATAAGGATTGCTCATCGGTAAACCCATTACATTGGTGATGTTGTGGCCGTCTCTGTGGGTAAACTCGAAATCAAGAGGAATCTGCATAAATATTATCAGTTTTTTATGCGTGAGCATTCGTAATGATGTTGTTAGAAAAAACTCGCTAATGATTTTGATGACGGAATGAACATATCCAAGTTTCAACACATGTTGCAGGACAGCTTGAGTTGGACTTTTTATCAATATAATACATGTAATTTTATTTATGACCAAATTCGGTTTTACATCTTGCGCGTTGACTTTTTCACATACAAAATCAGTTTGAAGCAAATATACCTATACAGAGGAAAGCTGTGATGCATAATTACAAAAGTATAAAAATAATGATGATGGTATATTATACAAGGTATTTACTATAATATTTTTCATGTAAATTTTTAGATCAGGTTTCATCTTTATTTGTCCTATTTGGAAAAGACTATTAAATCAATGGCCTACTCGTTTATTGCCGGTAGTGGTTAAACTTTGTAAGGTCTAAATCCGGAAGAATGTTCAAGTTGATGAGATGTCGTATTGTGGGACGGCCATGTGGACAGTTCCTAACAAAAAGAAAGAAAGAACGAATTAATTTTGTAAAATTAGAACTGAGGTTAACTTTCAAATACAAGATTCCTTACCATGGTTGATTCATTTCACCCATGTGATCCACAATTAGCCGCATTTCCTTAAAATTCAATGCAGTTCCAATCATCACAGATTTTCGACAAGCACGGGATGCGAACATTTCCCTTACTTTAGTAGGTCGGTAAAAGCATTTTTCTGATGCAGCATCCTGTAGCATTTAAACATGTATTGCAATGAGCAATCACTGAATGGATTTATGTTTTTTCTTCAGTTCTTCCATGTAAATGTATTTATTTACCTCTAGCATAAAGATTAACTCCTCCACGTCTGACTTGCCAAATTCAATATTCTTCGAAAATGGAATTTTTAACATCTTTACTCTTTTCCTTGGTTCTTCTATCGATATTAAAGAACAAACAGACAAACATTTAAGCATTTTTGATTCACAAAATCACATGCTGATCATTACAAATTAGTTGTACGGACAAGTAAAGAAAGCATTACCATTGGGTGAAATAATGAAATCGAATCCATTTTTACGAAAAACCTCAATATTGTCCATAATGATGTTTTCACTAATTGCAGGAAGTTCAAGATCTAATGGGCTAAATTTTTAAAATATCTTTTTAAAACACTTGTAAATTACTCTTCGGCATTTCCATTTACTCTCAATATAAATGTGATAGTATCAACCTTATCAATAATTGTCCATTTAACACAGTTGACTTTTCTTGATCCTCGTAATTATATTTTTCGTCTGAGGCATGTTGGTCCACAATGAACAAATCTGGACCGTTCTTCACTACAATGAAGCCGAGGTTGAATTGGCCAATGATATCCATCTAAATCCAAAGTGATCCCATAAACGTCTTTAAGTCATACTCACAACAAAAGATGTAATATTTTTGCATATAGCATAAAACGGAAATTTACTTTTGGAAACATATCCTGAGTAAGCTGTTTCTTTAATTCGTCCTCTGCAATGCTGTTATCTTCTGGAACTATTTTAGCTCTAAATTTTCTGGCATAATTTATAGAAGACGACATTGTAGTCTTCTTATTGGATTCTGCAACAGCGTCCTTGAAAGACCCACTTTGCCAGTCAATCTTAATCGTGACTGATTTTCTTTTGCCTGAATCCATTTCGTCAACCATTTGAATTTCGTCATCATACATAACTTCTTCGTCTTCCTCGTCACTTTCACTATCCTCGAGGTTATCTGTAACTTCCTGCGTATAATCCTCCTCCATCGAATCCTCGATTTCTTCATCATTGTCTTGTGCTTCTATCTCATCAGGATGGGTCTCATGCTTGCCAATACTTTTTTTAACGCCCATCTCAAATCGGTTCAAACAGCCTGCTAACTTGGGCTGTTTCTGTTCATCGCTGACTTGAAATCTGTCATATTCCCTAGCTCTTTTAAATATGGATCCTACTGTCCTGGATGAAGATGTTGCAGACGCAGTAGCGCTTGATCCTTTGCTGAAACTTTTGATGAAACTGTTCGTTCTTTCAATGACAGATCGAGAAAGTCTTGATGTAGATGATGAAAACTGGGGATCAAATCCACCTTCTCTGGAATCATTTAGGATTGTTTTCTTTTGATATATGTTGGATATGTCCGATTTAATTTCAAATGAAGATGAAAGACAAAACGACGAGCTTCCTTTGCTATCCAGCTTTGGCTCTGACATGCTCGCAAAACTAATCGTTGGTTGTGATTGTGACGATAAGGAGTTTATGGGGTTAAAAGACGCAGCTGAAGCCGTTAGAAGAGGTACCAACGAGGCCTTCACAGAAAAATGTTAATGTCTATACCTAATAATGTTTGGTTTCTTTTAACAGTGAAAATTTACTACATGCAAAATATGTAGGTCGTATGTATCAAGTGACAAACCTTCACTGTGGCCAACAGTATTTTTTCGTTTTGAACGTATACGGTTCTTTTATCAGGAGTGACATTTACATCAACGTTTTCCTTGCTAGTTTTAATATGAAGACACACAAAAGGGTTCTGTTGTCTGCTGAATGTGTGATATACTTCATTTATCACTCGACTAATCTGCATTAATAAAGAAAATTAGGTATGTTAGAAACAATATTTTTAATTTTTTTTAGAAAAGTCTTCTTGCATAATACCTTAGCAGGATCACATGGTCTTGAATTGATGAAATAAAACTGGCGATCATTGGAACTGCGCCCGTAGTTTGGTTTGGAAATATAACCTTCAATTTCGTATTTATTTTCAAAAGTACTCTCATTTAGTCCAAATTCAGCTAATATCTCGTCCGGTATTCCCCGAGGTTGTTTGATTTCAATAAGAGATAATAACTGTACGTACATGACATACATTATATGCATTAATGCGGATTAAATACTATGTAATATATTTGTATAAAAGGTTTATAATTAATAAGACAATAAATGACCTGTTTATTTCCAAATAATGTAACAATCCTTTCTCTCATTATGTTAGATGCTGGAACTGCAAAAACCTTTTGGGGTGCTCCGTTTCCGATTTGATTTGTGCAATTGATTCTGTACGGTTAATAAGGACAATATGCGCCATAATATTATGATAATTATGTATTTACTAAATAGAAAATTTACATGAGTTAATAGGTGTCACATTGATATATACCTTACTCCATCGGTAACAAGACAGTATCCATATAAAACATTCACCATTCGGTGATACTCCTTTTTCAGGTTTTTGGCGAATTCTTTATGTCGCACAGGCAGTGTGTGAAACAAATCTTTGAGTACTACAGTGGTTCCAAAGTCACGAGCACACCGAATTTTCGAAGTTATATGTCCTCTATAGTCATATTCGATCTTGTATCCAGACCTTTGACCACTGTCCTTATGCCTAGTAATTACAGTCAGGTTTCCTAAGGCGCATAGCGAAGACAAAGCTTCACCACGGAATCCAAAGGTCGAAAGATTACCCAAATCTTCAAACTCCGCAATCTTGGAAGTATGATGTTTTAATGCTACGTACAGAAAGAAAGCATAAAATTATACTATGCGCTCATTTTTAATACAGTTTTGCTTTCCTTTCATGTTCATTCAAAGTATTTTTGTTAACTTACCAAGTCCTTCAAAGTTGACCTCGTCAATGCCACCAGCATCGTCAGAAACTTCAATCAGTTTGCTACCGCATTCAACTAAACGAATGTCAATTTTTGTTGCGCCTGCATCCAGACTATTTTCTACTAATTCTTTCACCGCTGTGCTTAGTGTAACAATGACCTGTAGATTTATCAATACGTAGCCGGTGCTTAATTGCAATTCCTACTCAGTACTTAGGTATATACATTTGATACCAATAATTTGAATGCCAAATTAAAATGCTAGATTTCAAGCGGTAGAATTGTTCGTACCTGTCCAGAGCAGATTTGATGTACAACATCTCGGTTAATTGGACGAATTACATTTTTGTGAGATGGAGATGACGCACTTGAGGTTGCAACACAGTCACTGACAGATGCATCGTTTAAGGTGCATTGTGGATCAGTTAGTTCGGAATCAGTTTCCATATTTTCTAGTCCAGGAGTTTTTGCGAGGTCATGGTCGTTTCCCACATCCATGTCAAGTGCACCTTCATCTAAAGTAGTGGCCCGAGTTTGAAGTTCTTCCGCTGTAGAGCAATTGATTCTAAGTTCGCTTCCTTTTGGTTCAAAAACGGATCTGATGTTCTGAACTTGAGACGGAGTGCCTTTGTCACGTTCACCAGAACCAGACACCATTGCATCTCTTGACTGAGGTTGCCGTTGAATCTTGGCAAGTTTGATGCCACTTCCTGTTGAGGGTGATTTAGAAAAACGCTGGAGTTGTTGTAAAATGGAAACTTTAACTACTTTCCCTACAACTCCTTCATCCTCATCCGGAATACTATCAGCTCCCAACATTTCCTCTGACATTGCGTGGCTTTCTAGAAGTATTACACAAAATATTATGAATCATTGGTTATGGCTGCACTTGATGCTTGACCATTAAATAATCAACGTTGTAATTGTAAGGCATCAATCAGGCATCTAAAAATTTGAAAACTTGAGGCTGGCTAACTTGTACCACATGAAACACTCGAATAGAAAACCTAATTACTCGCACGATTCGAACCTGCGATCTGATTTTTGGATAATTACTTTCATATAATTTAAATACGCTAAAATGTCAAGTACTTCGTCAACGCTTTATGTAGTAATGTAGTAGAATTTTAAAATATCTTCAACGCAATACACACATATTATGATGACAACAAAGATGCACAAATGCACCATACAATCAGCGCAGCATAGGCAAAATTGATCAAATAAATATTTGATAACGCAATGCGTTGTACCTGTTTACTTTTCACTTACATGCACAGACATGCACTTGCACTATTCTACGTACTAGTACTATACTTCTCAGTAATTTTATTGAAAGCATGAGGAGAGGATGCTTTATTTGTGATTTTACGGAAGAATGTTCTAAAAACGTGGCATACTATCAAATTCACGTTAAACATAGCCAATGTGGTTCGATTTAATTATGAATTATGGCAGCTTCTAATTGGCAAGAACTAGATATTAGCAGTAGCATGAAATTGACATGGTGTCTTCAACTTTCGAGCAGCCTTCTTTGTATGTACATTATATCAGAGTATGGAACACCAAGAATCCCACCGACAGTAAATGAAAATAAGGTTGACTACGATTGCAGTTTAAAAGTGTGTATGATTTTTAATTTGTATTTTCTTGATAAAATTGACAGTTATCAGTATTTAAGATAAAAATAGAATAGTCACGGTAAGAATTAAAATACAAAATCAACATGATATGAAGGACCATTGAACATTTCGGTCATTTATAACATAACATGCCATTTTTGATTGGGGCGAGTTGAGATACATAATAATATTAAGTTGATATTAAACGCTAATCTTGATTCTTTATTTTCAATTATTCGATGACTTCGAGGGGCTACTTTCCGTTCCCATTTTATCCATAATTCTGTGTTTCTCCATGTTTGCCACAATCCCAGCAAGTGTCGTGGTTCGTTTCTTTGTGACACTTTTTGGGGTGTTCGCTTTCGATGGAAGCTTTTGAGGGACGGGTCCAGCGTCATCATCGAAATCAAAATCGTAAGCACCTGAGACATTCCTGTTACAAAACAAAGATATCCATTAGCATCTATGTTTTTGATCGGTAACTTTGTGTTTCAATCAAAGTATATCCATTTCACAAACTTCAAACTTACATTGCCTCTACAACAGGCTTTTCACTCTCCACTGATGCTTTTTGTTCGTCATTTGGATTCCGTCGACCTGGGCACTTCCATTGAAACTCGATCACTTTCTCGTTTTTCAGTCGCTGGTACAGTCCTTCCACTTCATCCAACTTAGGGCACCATGTATTGTTGCACTAATTACATATAAATCAAAAATTCCATACATTTAGTATCTATTCCCTATGATAAACCAGAAAAATCTCAATCATCATCATATTCGAAATTGCGAAAAGTAAAATCATACCCGAAAACCAGTCCTGTCCAATGCCTCTTCATCAGAACATTCGGCCAAAATAACTTCTTCCATTATATGCCCACGTTTGTTATTCAGGAACTCACTGCATAAAATCAACCACTTTCTTAAATACGGAATCCTAGTTTATAACATGCATGTTCTAAATGTAGTCATATTATAAGCCAGTTATTCACTACAGGTTTGAAAACAATTCATGGACCTATTGGGTAATTCTGGAGCAATTTAAGTTGACAAACGCATACGTTAGGTTTAATTTAATGATCTATGATGTTGCTGTTGCATCTTTTATATTCAAACGTCCAATCTGAAGTTAAGTTATCATGAATGAACATGATCTACATATTATAGCAGCATAAAATCATTGTCTTAAGTTAACAAATGAAGTGAATGTACATTTTATTATGTGTACTGTATGTGCATTAATATGTTTCCTGTGAGTTTGCCCCACGAAACCTCGAAAGTAAGGTTTATTATGATTTTCCATGGTTGAGTGTACTATTAACTGAATTTTCGAAATTTGGGCAATAAAGAAGGAAATGGTTCCTACAACACTTGCATTTTCCATTCTTCAACAAACAGAATGCCCAATGCCAAAACATGTTAATGTTTTACATGATTGCATTATTGTTCATCTACTGAATTTTGTAGAGATCTCCTGTTCCCTGATTCTGCGTAGTAGTGTGCTGGAATCCCGGATGTTGTTGAAACCAAGCCATTTAAGTCATCCTTACTATCCTTACTGTAATAGAGAACAGCTTGAATTCACAAGGGTGTTTTATGATCTTGCCTTTAGGAAAAGGACTCACGAAAACTCAAGGAATACTTTTATTACTTTGCCTGTAATACAAATATTACACATCATTGGCGCCCCAATCCCAACTAAGGTTTTTACTAGGGGTTTTAAAGATGATAGGCACATATATGTTCTCAAACTCGTACATCCCAGTGCACTTCTTCAAAAAGAAGAAATGTGATGTAATAAATCCATAAAATGTAAACCATATTCGTAAAAATATTAACCAAACTAAACCCAAAACCACATCAAAAGTATAACAACCACTACGTTCAACATCATGCGATAAAAATGTGTTTGTAAAAGATCCGGGAGAAAGTTTTCCTTATTTTTCCTAACAAAAAATGTGTAATTACCAAAAATTTATGCCAAAAAATTATTACATAATATATTCGCAGCATACTGTCACTGCCGAACTTAAAGATTGGGCAGTGCCCATTGGGTACACTCTCAAAATAGAATCCCCTCAATGTACACATGAGAACATGGATCTATTTATCTATAGCACGCTATCACCAACTCCATAGCTTTGAATTTTGAAAGACACACTGGCATTTACTACCTCTTCCATAATACTCAGATTAGACTAGTTATAAATAGGTAGTCCAAAATATTTTGCTGACAGTAACAGTTCATCATGACAGCTATCGGCTAACGGCAACTTTAACACGAATACAGCTTTCATCATGTACTTCAGCAAATCATTTTAGTGATTAACAACAAATAGTCTATTATAGGGAAATGTGAATGTAGAACAGAAACTTAAACTTATACAGAATAATTTTTTTATTATTAGTGATTTTGACCTGTTTAGTTTCTCGCATGTACAACTTACATTAGAAAATTTTGAATCTTATTTCTTCATGTGACTGAAATTGTAAAAGCATGTTCATACATATTGTGTAAATTCATCCGAATTTCAACCTAAATTTGATTTAAATGAGCACATTCAATATTTAATGTGAAAGATGCATTACAAAATAAATTACACAATAATTAGTGAAGACATCACACGGGATACAAAAAAGTGTGTATAAATAGGCAAATTCTGGTTTCACTACTCATCAAAGTCCTGCTTCTCATTTGGGATTTCAATATGAATGACGACTGACGACAGCAACACACTTAAGAAATGCAGCAACCGATTTATTCCCTTCTCGTCTTGTATGCTTTAAGCTTAATGAAACGAAGTAGTTGGTGTGTCTCTAATTGTTGGTGCTAAGATGACTACCTGTGCGCAATCAAAATAGAAAAATGGATGACATCATGACTCATAACGATTTTTGTAGAACGATGAATGAGCTAGTTATATCATAGCCCACGCATTAGTATTTACAATGCACTAATGCACAGCTAACTTGCATTTTACAAGGATGAATAGATAAAACTAATTATTTTGAAGTGCCAGTGAAGACAGAGAGGATTCTCTACATGACGCCAACAAAGAAGCAAAACGCAATCGAAATTCCCAAAGGTTTGTAATGCAGCCTATTATACACAATGCCGAAGTAGGGAAGTGTGGCATTCGTAGCGAAATGTCCTTTTTTGCTATTCTTAGAATCATGTTCATTGAAGCGTAATCTCAATGATCGTGAGTTAATTGTGCTGAAATAGTTTCAGTTAACTGGCTAACTTCGGAATATTTAAATGAAGCACTAGAAAATATGGGGATGGGAAAGTTATGCATGTGAACTACCAAAGTATATATGTAAATTAAATGTGTGTACATGCAAATTCAAGTTAGCTGTGTAACATGTTACAGTAATTTATCTTCCAAATTAAAATCAATCTTTAGAAAAAAATAGCATACATAGTAGAATCATTTATCTTCTTAATGCGTGATGATATGTCCATGCCGTGCTTTGCGATTCCAAACGCTCAAGTATGGATGTAAACTAAGATCAGTTTGCACCAACCGGGTTATACCCTAACTACAATACATGGACGAATGAATAATATCAATAATGATGTACATTTAAATTTTATATTTCAACGAAAGCAAAAATTCACATGGCCTATATCAACGGGGAAATCCGGCTTAAAAGGGTTAAAAAAGGGGTCCCCGACCTATCCAGCCCTCATTTCAACAGGATTTGGTTTCATGCAATTTGCTGATATCATTCTTCAAAAATAGTAATGAAACGAGTAGGAAAACAACAAGGTATGATGCATATCGAGATAGTAAGTATAGACGAGTGAGCGTCGATGAGATAAGTGAGTGATTACATAATCGTGAAAAACCCTTAGCTTAACTACTTAGAGAATAGGGATCTACCCTGTGAGAAAGAGCACGCAGTTAAAAAAATCATAGCGAGGCAAGTCATAAAATTTGCTTTGCTCTTAAACAAATCATTATACGCACACAGCACTAAACTATTAAGAAGCATTATAAACACATAAGTTCTACACATTTTCGTTCACGCCTCTATAGCCAGCAGGATGAAAACTACAATATTCGCAACAATCGCGCAAAAACAGCTAATAATGTAAAATTATAAATACATTACAATAATAGCGAATGAGAATGGGAATTCCCTAAAAGAAGCATAAAACATGGCTAGTCAACAACATAAAAATACTACTCCCTTAAGTACTCTAGAGCTAGAGCATTGTTATATTTAATGTTGTAGAGATGCTAACAACACGACCAAGCGTCTGTTGCTGCGACGTTATTTGGACACACACACTCGTTTTGCAGATACCCATTTTCTATATCATATTATATCATACATTTTGCACGACATGCTATTAGGAATGACGCATGCATACCATGGGTCTACACAACTCCAAATTATTGCTACAACAATTGGGAATTTTCGACAGTTAAGAAGAAATGCAATCTTTAGGGAATGCCGTTGCCGGTCGGTACACACACACGAAGGGCTCCTCGACACAACTGCTACAAACCATTGACTTAATTGTGTACAGTGTGCGTATATAGTATCAATGTACATCGTGTAGCTCATTGTTGATCATTGTTATAAATGCAAAATGCGAGTTCCTCTTTTAGCAAAGTTTCACTTCATATAAAAACACGAGGGACTTCAGATGAACCATGCCAGTAAGAAATTGAATCTTGGAGGTGACACTCACGAGTTTGAAAGGGTACATCTTGACCATTAATTTATTTTTAGAACCACCATCCAAGTGTGGGTGGTACTGAATAGTTAAGATTTTCATTGTTTTACGGGAAAAACTGAACGTAAAAAGTGTTCCAGCATAATTATCCGAATGAGATTTTATATGTGTTAAAAGTGAAAAATTTCTGGTGCACGAAGTGAATTTGTTCTGGATTTCATAATCTGTTACTTCAGAAATTACGGTAAGCTTTGGAAAATCCAATTTTTATAAACAAAAATTTGCTCGTTATATTGCATCAAAATTAGGTAGTGGTCAACAGTGAGATAAGGAGCATGCAATGAAAGAGAAAGTGAAGTGTGCCTTATTTTGAAAATGAATCAGCGACTTATAAAAGCCATCCACTCGTGTATTTTTATGCATAACTTAAAATTAGACTTCCTGTGGACGAGCAGAACTTTTTATGGCAAAGTGCAACCAAAAAAAGGATTTGCCTATAGGGTATAAAATCACACCCAAAGTTATCAAGTTAGAAACTTTCAAAAAAAAATTATGCAAAAAAAATCGTTTCATTTCATAAGTCATTTCTTACTATTCTTTGTCATGGTCTACCTCTATTTAAATTGTGAACTTGTTTTCACATGACTATTTTCGCTTATATATTCGTAATACCTTATAAACAAAGTTCAACCAAGCTTAAAATGTAAATTCAGCGAATTTGTAATGATAAAAATATTATTTCTTGGTCGTGGTCGCAATATAATTACGTACTACATTATGTACTCATATTGCATATACTTTGTTCATTTCACTTTTCTTTTAGCAAGATCTAATTTTAGTGTTTTCATAAAAAAACAAAGTAACAATAGCATAAATGTGACAGATCTTCTTTAGCATAAAGATGCTACCTGAACAAAAGGACTTGCCATTTCTGCTGTCAACTTTTCGATTTTAGTCTCCTCCATCGTCATGCAAAAGGCTTGATTCTAATACACAAGTATTTCGCGATAATTGTAACGTGAGGGCTTTCAAAAATAAAAGATTGTTGACAGAACAAAAGCAGTGTTTAGTTTCGATTTATAGGAAAGTTTTAAGTATTTTGATTCAAGGTTAGGCACAAACTGTACTCGTGCTTACAAATCAAAGTCAAGTTACATAGATCTTTTTCCTAAAAATCTAGTATTAGTTTCAATTTTTAGCAGAAAGCAAAGCCAATGTGAGAATGTAAATTGTCGTTTATAAGCGAAAAGACATAACAAAATCGTCTTTACACTATACGCATTGTAGAGCTAAAATGACAAGATTGTTTGTATTTTTTTCTATAGCGAGAGTCATCCTCTAAAAGTACAAATTCTGACATCAGAGCTTTTGTTAAAACATAATGAATTTAGTGTGCGCAAGCGGCGTGAACTGTGAACGTCATTGTTAGATATTCTTTTTTCAAACATAGAATCATTGAAATCCTTATTTTTGTGAAAAGCAAATCATTAAGAAAACATATTGAAACTAGTAATGAAAATCAAACACTGATGATTTATCGAGTTTAAAACGCGCCCAACATTTGATAGTAAAAAGCTTCCGCTTTTGATAGTGCAACTTTGCAATTTCGATTTTATTTCAGACAAAACCTTCGTTTAAACTGACATGATTTTTTATCATCAAAGACTATACTGCATACTCCTCACCCCTCACCAAGTAAAACATTGGGACAGGACAGTTGTCGCTGCCACTAAAGAGCACATTTTAGAAAAATGTTTTTGATTTTATCGATTTTACAACTACACCACTTTACTCGTGAACATAATATAAGATAATAACTTTAAACAAGCAAGTAGGTACTTTATACTTATGTAACATGCGTAAACGTATAGCAAATGCTTGTTAAAGTAGCTAATAATTAGTTTATACATATATCTTGCATATTATGTCATAAACCAAAAGTGACAGATAGGAAGGAAATGGAAAGTGTCAAGCAAGAGAGCCCACTCGCACTCCGATCGGCAACGCAACTTGGGTAAACGAAAAGGAAACTGGTTACTTGTTGGCGTTGGTTGCTTTTGAGATGCACGAGAAGTGATTGGGAACCATGCATAATGCGCATTCAATTTTATGCAATTCGTTTTCTATACATGCTAAGTATGAATGCATTTGCACTAAATTTCAAAGATGCTCTCTGCCCGTACCTTTTAAAGATTCCTCGAGTTGTTGAAAGAACTGCGTAGGTAATTACTATGATCATCATTTCACTCTTTGCAGTAGACAGATTGCAAGGTGCAAACTTACATAAGAAGCATGTGCATAATTTGCTTCTTTTTTATGACCATAATAAGTACGCTCTACGTGCGAACCAGACCAGTATACAAAAGATGTTACACAATAGGCAAATAATTACTATAAATATAATATGAAGAAGCTGACAATGTCATGATTGAATGTACCTGATAGCGTGTGAGTAAAGCGAATGGGGAACGAGACGATAACAAAGATTAAATCTTTTTGTGAATTCAACACAATTTACAAAGAAAATGGACAAGTTATATTATGACATAAGAATACAAGGAAGGTATAAACGGATGTAATATTAGCTTTTTCAAAGTACCCAAGCATTACTTGTAGGATGTTAGAGTGAGCTGTGAATCTGTAAAGAATTCCATATAAAGAGCCATAAATATGAAATACGCACACGACTACGCGACAACTTTCCAATATTGATTGTAGCATGATAGCATACAAACTAAAAAGATAATGAATTGCTCGTCAAGCAAAGCTAGGTGGTAGAATAAGCGACAATAACAACGCCTTACCAATTGCCCATTATTACGACACCATGCATGCTTTAGGTATGATTAGAAGTTACGCAAATTTACAGGAAGGAAGGATATGGCTCTGATAGAATTACCGTTGCCTTAAATAGCAACTTAAAACTTTGAAAATGTATTACAATGAGGAACGAAAAGTAATAAATCCAAAGGATATGGGTTTATTACTTTTTTGGGCGAGACTTGTTAGGTGTTTCTCGATCCACCTTAAACCTACAGTATTTTTCAAGACATCACTTTCTCTCATTCCCAAATTTAGTGATTATAACGCATTTTGTGTGAGGTAAAAATGCAGATCATTTGGACAAATACAGATCTTTAAATTTTTGCAACTTTTTTCTGTAGATTACATAAATTGATGATGAGAATACCGCAGTTTACATTGCCATCCTTGGCAATCGGCCTGGTGCTGATGTCAGCAGGTGGCAAATGCGCTCCAAATGCAACAAAATCCTCTTTCTTCCCTTCAAGTCCCCTTGTTGACGTAACAAAAGGAAATGCAGACCCTTACATGGCAGAAGGCTCGGAATTTTTCCCAGATTCAGGCATGAAACACTTAAAATTCCCTGGTGGATCTCCAACTCGACAACTGTCAAGTAATTCAGCGGAAGCTGCAGCAATGCATTTGCAGCAACAGTTTCAACGCTCACAGCAACGGCAACAACCCCAACAAATTCAGAGCCAATCTGTTGTGATTCCACTTGAAAAGCCAAACACAGACGAGAATGAAGCCAATGAAGCGATTGATGTCATCTTAACGTCGGCGAGAACAGGAAAGAGTTTGAACCTACCACAAGGAGGAGAAGAGCTCGTAAAGGTAGCCAGTGACCCCGTTATCAAGGAGCAACTTGCTTCAGGGAACGAAGCGGAAGCCAGAGGTTACATTCGAAATAAATTGTGCTCCCTTGGATTGATGCCCGTTAGTCTTCACATTAAAAACCGTTTCTCATTTTACAAACACGAGATAAGATAAATGGCAAGAGCTTACAAATTTTTCAATTTCATATTTGACAGTGTGATCATCACGGACCAGTAGATAAGCAAGGACTTCTTCCCCCTGGCGGTGGTTTTGGCGGAGGTCACGGTCATGGTTGGGGACCAGGTGTTCCAGCTAGAGATGTAACTTTAGTACAACCTGTTGCTTTAAAACCTGTTGGACATCCAATCGCTGCTGTTCCATTAGACCATCATAAGCCCCCATTTCATCCACATCATCCAAATCCTGGGTTTGGACATGGGAAAGTTTATGGACCTCCACCACCACATCCACCAAAACCAATATACAGACCAGGATATGGACGACCCCCACCGCCACCTCCAGGCCATGTGGGTATTCCTCCACCTGGCAAACCAGTCATTGAACATGTTCACCATCATATTCATCATCAACCTTCTGTCACCGTTCACGGACCATGTAAGACGAGAATGCAAAAATGCCATTTTCCTGACTTTTGAGTTTGACTTAAAGCAAGCCTTTAATTATCATAATCTACTTTCAGCCTACACATCCAGTTCATATTCCTCTGATGAATACGGTCTAAGTGCGAAAAATCCAATTTCTGTTGCTACTCCAGGAGGAGAAGCCGTTAAGGTTACATCTTTCATTCCACCACCACCAGCTGCAAAATCACAGCCTTTTGCTGAAATCGAAACCAACAGTTTTAACGCTGGATCATCCAGATTCCACTCGGCTTCATCTTCCAGTTTTTCTTCCGGTAGCACAGGTTTTGGTGGAGACTTCAACCAAAATCGAATTGAAGAATGTACCTGTGTGAGAATCACTCAATGTGCTAGCTACGACATTGTGGGACAGTCTACCTCAGGAAGAGAAATCATTTCTGGAATTGGTAAACCAAACTTTGGCCAGGTCGGATACGGAATCGATCCCAGAAACAAGTTAGCTACAGGAATAGAATCAAACTCCACTGATGCCAATTCTGCCGAGGAAGATTCACAGGAATCAAACGAACAAAATGAAGGAAGATCTTTTGTAAGTGGCATTGAAGCTGAAAGTTCTGAAGATGGTGAAGCAACTACACTAACACCTAACTCTGGGGAAGAGAAACCCCGCTCCAGAAGGGACACTTCGAGCATGATGACCGATGGTCAAACTAGAGAGGACTCTGGTGTAGTTGATGAGCAAACCGCTGCATCTGGGGATGGCACCTCTGAGCCGGTAAATACTATTTTTATAAAATTTTTGCACAAAAGCATCATATTTGGAATAGTTAACATCGCTTTTACTTCACTAACAGAACCAGTAATTGCATGCACGCAATATTTACTTGACCAGTGTAATCACAGTAGACACAGTACATTTGTAGCATATAGTTTGACTAACTAACCTTTCAACCTAACAATGAGAATTGAAAGCCAAAAAGCGTTACAAATTCAAATAGATAACAGAACCGACTATTACTAACCATAGCTTACTTTGACAGTGAGTGAGCCGGGTGACGGATTAGTACTTAGAACGAATGTTATATATTTGTAGAAAGAAGATTCGTCTTATCAATCCAGTTAATTGTTTCTTGACCTGATTTAATTTAGCATTGTACGATTTACAGACTTAGAGAAAAGCGATATTTTTGCATTGTTTTCCAAAATTTGCTTTCATATTATTTGATTGTATAGTATGTAACTTGCATGGCAAATCTGCACAAAGGACTTTTATTTTAGTGGTGATGGGACAAGAAATTATTTCAATTTTACACATTTTACGCATCTTCTCTTTTAACCTTTTCATTTTCTTCTTTCAATTGTTTACATTTCTTCCACACAATCACAATTATTAAACTTGGTTGCTGACGAAATGAATGAATGTTCTTTTCTGGTTGGTGCGTGGGCAAGAACTCTTTAAAAATTGCGTGTGTGTGAAAAACACTTTGTTTAACACTACATATACTATATTTTTCTTTTTTTGTTATCTTATGCACTTTACTTTAACTTTGCTTATTATTTGTTGTATCTTTATGAATCCGTTTTTGGCCTGTCCTGAAATGGATTGCAATCGACTATACTACTTTCTCTCCCTATCTCTCTTTTCTTTGAAAAATATCTTCCTTCTTTCCATCTTAATTGTGTGGTGGCACACACACACGTCGCCTTTTTATTTGCTTGATGATTCAAAATGAACGGTGAATACGACAATGGTGATGGCCACCATTACGTGATGTGGAACATTTGGACCAAAAATATTTTGACGATGATGACTTCTACTACTGCAACGGTTTTTATTCGACTACCAATTATCACGCAACTCATCTGCCTCGCTTCAAATTTAATTGATTCAACATTATGTCTCACATAAACAATTATACAATGACAACAACAGAGGCCAGCCCACGGCGAAGGTAGAATCTTTGGTCAGTTGCTGAGTGGCGTGAACAACAATGACTTTGTGAAAAACTTGACACGTTTCGCCGGCTATGATTTTGGTGACGACCCGACACAATTAGTGAAAATAGAAAACACAAATCTTGTAAGTTGTAATGCACTTGACACACAGGTTTAGGATATTACAAGCAAATGTTCGTCTAAAAATAGTTTTCATTTTGCATTTTTATATCTAGCGAATTTTGGGTAAACTGTTTGCCATTGAGCCTACATGGGGTGTTTCATTCGGCCTTCCCGGGGGTTATCCCCAGGCAGGTGGTGGCTACCCAATAAATCCTGTAGGAAATAATCCATTCGTAAATCCTTATCAAGGAGGTGGCATTCCCCTAGGTCCTATTAGCATAAATCCTCTTGTATCCTTTCAAAAATCCAAAGACAAAACGAAAACAAAACTCTGGAAACCTCTAGTTAATCTTCATATTACCCCAAATCCCACCTTATTCAAAGGGGTCAAAGCGTTGGTGAAGGCTACTAAGGGAAAAGGTTTTTTTGGTGGTTGGGGTGCACCTGAGTATAATTATGGTGGCGGTTATGGTTCTTACTTTGGGGGATTAGCTTCAGCGGTACCAGTTCCATATCCTGTACCTGTCGTTCCAAGTGGCATCGGTTATCAACAACAACGACCAATTCATCATAATCATAACCATGATCATTTCCATCATTACCCTAACGCACACTCCTCGCCATTTGTTTCTAGACCGACTTATAGTGTAGTATCTTCCTCTGGGGCCCCTTCTCCCTTTTACTCTGGGTCGACTAGCTCAGGCTACTCTTCTAGACCTTACAGTTATGCTAGTGGTGCTGGTGGTTATGGCTATAGAAAGGGATCCTCTTACGGAACGTCAGTAGAATATTCCCCATATTACAAAGTGGACAAGAAAGGTCCCTTAGATGGAGCTTCTGGAAGTGGAAATGTTAATTTGCCAACTGGTGGTGGTTTTGGTAGCTCAGGTTTTTCCTCAAATCAGCCAAATACTAAGAGACCAGGAAAGATAAGCGATGTGAGTGGTCTCACTCCAGAACAGGAAAGCTTACTTGAAGCTTTGCTAAAAGAAGACGAAGAAGAAACTAGATCCGCGAGTAGATACCGTGCAGGCTTGCAACAACAGGCTCAGTTAGATAATGCTAATCGTAGACCAACTGGGAGCATAGAATTTACTGACAATAAAAATAAAAACGGAAACAGTGGGTATTCCTCCTCTTTTTCTGGGTCAAAAACTAAATTCCCTGAGGAGCCCACTACTAACAACATTGGTTTTGGTGCTAGTAGTAATAATGACGATAGATCTCGTGGAATAGGTGCTCCTATTAGTTTTCCTGACTCCCGACTTCCCCCAAATGCCGCCTCATTCTCTGCCACAGGCAGTTCTGTCGGTAGTTCCTCCTCAACATTTTTTCCCAATGAGAGAAGGTCGTTGTACCAAGAGAGTAGACAAAGTGATAGTAGTCACGATGAGAGCAACTACCGTCCATTCAATCGTAACAATGATGACGATAATGCCTTCCAACAACAAGGCGCATCTGTGACATTTCCATCGGACACGACCATATCGACTCCTAATACTCACATCCGAATGACAAGGGAAATCCGCACACAACCACCACCAACAGCAACAATAGACGGTCGTGTACTGCACTTTGAAAACGAGGTAAGATGATCAAAAGAACTTGCAAAAATTATCCTGTAACAAACGTACGGTAGCGTCTGTTTTGTGACTACTTTTACTAGAGTAGAAGAGCCATAACTTTTAAACAGATTTTTAAAACAAATCATAATAGGCATCTTCAACAATTACCCATTTATTACTTACTTTACTGACTTGATTTAATAAGAATACAGCCAACATTGATGATTTGCGAGTAATTGTCGTGGATGACAAAAAAATCGCTGTAAAAATTTGACCCTCTCTTGAGTTTAGAGATACTGACTGGGGCTGTCCATGATGCTGATGGTGGTATGGTTGGTTAAAGTGGTGGATAATTTTTGGTACCTTAAAATTTGAATGGACGAGTTAACATGAATATTAGCTACGAGAGTGAATGTTGTTGCCAGCTAATGGCATTCCTTTTATACGTTCATATTTTAACCTCAATGATCTATCATGCTAAACAAAATTTAATTTATTTAAGGGAAAAACATTCCATATTATATTTATATGTTTTGGCGTTATTTATTTATTTATTGAAATGTAAATGTGTATTGTTGTTCTTATGTGCAGACGGATAAACTGTTGCATCTGCTATCAGACAACAACGATAACACGACCATTTTGTGACTGCCAAAAACAACTCAGCTCCGACAAGACAATTAAACCTATTTATTAGCAACAATGGACACAACGCAAAATATAATGAGAACGACATGATTTTTCACGATTACTTTCGCTAACGAATGGATTGTCCATCTGAGTGAAGTGAATTGATGATGGGCGTTTTGAATCGCAACGAAACGAACATGTTTTCAAAAGAATCCTGCCTTTGTACATCACACTAACTGCTTTTGCTTCTTTGTTGCACTAAACCTTTTAAGACACTTGTTTGTGTAGGCTTATGACTTTTTAAAACGCTTTTCTTAAAGCTGTAAATATCAATGCTTCCAAAATTTGCAAATGCAAAAAGAAAATTGCACAACTGAAAAAATGAACAATGGATTTGGGGCAATGTAATTCAATTGAACAACTTCATGCATTTCCCAGAGACAACTCAACATTGGTGGAAACTGTCCAGGAGGATATGTTTGTTGCCGTAATCCCAGACAAAACAATATCTACAAGCCTACCGGAAGTGGTACCAATAATTTCCATCAAGTTTCAAACAGCCCATTTGGAGGACAAAGCCAAAACAGTATCAACTCTTTCAATCAAGGGAACGGCCAGTGTGGAAAGCGTAATGCAAGAGGCATCACTGGCAGGATCAGTAATCCTGGATTCACAGAGGGTGACACTGATTACGGTGAATACCCATGGCAAGTTGCCATTTTGAAGAAGGATGGGTACGACAACGTTTACGTTTGCGGAGGAGCATTGATTGACTCAAAGTAAGGAGGATCTATCCATTTTGTACTTTCAATCAGCATTTATATTATGTATGTTATATCGTTTCCTAAATTATTTCATTACAGACATATCATCACTGCTGCCCATTGCATCAAGGGACATGCCCCCACTGAAATCCGAGTCAGACTTGGAGAATGGGATGTAAACCATGAGACTGAATTCTACCCACACGTTGAGCGAGATGTGGCTGCGATAGCTATTCATCCTGAATTTTACGCTGGAAACTTATTCAATGACATTGCTATTGTGAAGATTGAAGGATACATTGACTTCCGTCAAAAGTAAGCATTTAACAATGAAGTGTGTATGGAGTACAAAGGGAGTTGAGTTGAGAAAAAGAAGCTAATTATTTCTTTTTTAAATATTTACTTTTATAGCCCACACATTTCACCAGTCTGCCTTCCACCAAAAGGATACGAGTTTGGAGGTCAACGCTGCTTTGTAACTGGCTGGGGTAAAGACGCTTTCGGTGAAATTGGAAAGTACCAAAATGTGCTCAAAGAAGTCGACCTTCCAGTAGTCAACAATTTCGACTGTGAGCAGAAACTCAAGAGAACAAGACTCGGAGCCGACTTTGTCCTTCATCCAGGATTCCTCTGCGCTGGAGGAGAAGCAGGCAGAGACGCTTGTAAAGGTGATGGAGGTGGTCCCCTTGTCTGTGAAGTTGGTAATACATGGCAAATCGCTGGAATCGTATCTTGGGGAGTCGGATGCGGACAACAAGATGTTCCCGGGGTGAGTTGCAAAAGAAAAATATTTCTCCCCCCATTACATTTTGTACTAAGGAGTTTTCTAGTTACCTAATTGAAAAACTTGTCTCTATTATAGGTTTACGTTAAGGTTTCACAGTACAACGACTGGATAAAGAAGACCATCGGATATTAAGAGTAAATTAAACACTGAAGCAAATCTACAGTTTTAATTTTAAATCCATTATCTTAGTCACTGATCTCTCAGTGTTTTTTATACAACATTTTGGTCAAATATTTTTGAGCCGCGACCAGTTCAGATGTATGCGCACTTTTAATTTAATTTTCTTCGGTTATTTAATTTTTGTATTTGCATATCGTAAAACTTAATCTAGAGATATGTTAGGAAGTGTTTCATCTAGTTATAATTGTAGAACGCCATCAATATTCCTATAATTACTGCTAATGATGGCTTAATTATCACGATTATAACTTACTTAGTACTCTTTGTTAATTGTTTGTCTGTTTTATATTGAAATCTCCCATATTTTTATTCTCCCTCGTATATTTCTGTTTTGTTTTCGAACAGAACTTACACTTTGTACGCTCGATTTTGAGAGCCAAATTTATGAATTCACAATAAAACATGATCATGCATTACGTGCTTAAATGATTTTAACTTTTTTCATAAATATCAGTAGTTTTTTAAACACACAACAAAGAAATGTGCAACAGTTTATACTTTTACATGACTTGACAGTGACGGAAATTGCCTTGCTTTCATTCATGTATAAATATTCCATGAGTTTTTCCCATCAACTGCTGCTGAAAGCAATATGCAAAGCTTGCAATGTTGCCATATTCTAGTACCTTTTGATTTACGTACGGGACTTATGCGTCGCCCCTTCAAAAATTGATTTTAATTCGAACACCAGGTCGTCAAATTTTGATACGTCACAAGGGGGTAAACAAAATTGCCGTCTGATGTCCGTCCGTCTGTACTGAAACTATGCTTTCCAACTAGTTTAAATCATACACAACATAACATATCCCAACGACCTGCACATTTGCAGGCTTCTAATCCAATGAAGCAAGGTTATAATACTTTGCATCAAAATCATATCAATAATCAACTAAATACTGTTTCTAATTATGCATGTGAAATGTATGAAAAGTTAGAATTTCCAACCTAATTTTTGCAATTTATGATTGGTCTGAGGAATAAAGTGTGTAAACGCTAGAGAAGTGAGAAATGTTTCGTATGAAAGCTCTCTTGTTTCTGGTGGTCTCTTCTCATGTTTTGTGCTCCTGCATAATATGTGAGACTGTATATATGACGGAGGGGTGATGTGTGCATAGTGCATGAAAACAACTTCATACACTTTTGACGGGAATATGACACACAACCGGATTTCTACTATTTTTAGTTAGTCAAAATTTACTAACAATGCAATTATGAATTAAATACAGATATAATATCATACGCAATCACACTTTGCCGATAAATCTAACACTTCGCTCATGATTACTTATGCGTAACTACTGTTATGTGCATTATTTATGTAACAAAACAAAATTTCATTTCTAATTTTTGCACACACATAATCCCCCATATCCCATATCATGGGTTAACTTAAGATAAGACTCAGATAAACTGGTTTAGTAGTAGGAGTCCTACTGTAGGACATTCAATTTGACAGTAGAAGAAATGCACAAACAAACTGTGATAGAAGGATCTGAGGACGTCAGGTAATTCAACAGTATTTTCTCTCAGCTTATAGACTATAGAATTTGCATTTTTTCCACAGACACAGACAGAACAACATCCAGATTTATGCAACCTCAATTAAATAAAAAGTTTGATTGATGTTTTAGTACTTACCGACTAACACTGGAACTGAACTGCAACAAAGTACTCGTTCGTTTCACCTGTAGTGCCTAGTTGAACACTTTATTATTCACTGCTGATTGCACTATTTCTCCAAAACCTTCTGCAGCTTCTAATCCAGTTGTTGTTTCTTGTTGTTTGCCATTTTCATTGACTGTTTTGCACAATGCAAGTTGCATAACATTCTATTCTGTCATTGCTTTCAAATCGACCTCAAATATTTTGGATTTCTGACAGTGCAGTCCCCAACGGACTCCCACCATAACATAGTCAGTTTAATGGATTCTGTATAAAAAGTCTTCTTAATTTGTGGATTGGAATCTTTGGGGACTTCCTATTTATATTTACGATAGATGGTTGTTGTCTGTTATTCTGAAACTGTCAAACAAACGTAAACTCAGGATGGATTCCTAAGCTGCGATGCTATAATTTTCCATTCTTTCTCGTTTCAGCGGCAGACTGGCTCATCAGCTGCTATGCTAGTTTTGCTGGACCGTGCACTGTGCGTGCATAGTACTATTGCATATAGCATTCCCTGTTGCAACAGCGCATAAAATTTATGCATGAAAAAAACTAAACTGAACAATTAAATTGAAAGTTTTGATAATTGCTAGTCGTGAAGTAGGGTATAAAGGAATTCTGCTGCATTTTGCGAGCTCTATAAAACCAATTAAACAACCGTATGGAATGCCCATGTGAACATATGTATTGTGCAACTATATGAATAATATACTGTCTTGCATGAATGAATTAATATTTGGTTCCTTTGCATTTGCAACAAACCATTTCGACGTTTTTATGAACAAAGATTTTGATTAATGATTAACAATTATTGATTATGGAGTAGAGATTAGAGATGATTTCAAATAATGAATTCTCAAAGTGCCCCGTTTCGGTTGTCATTTTGGCGTTCATCATAATTCTTTACTACATGTTTATTACTCACAATTATCAGGTTACAGGTTCTCGCAGTGTACACGGATTTATAAAAATCACATTACATTTGATGATATAATTTCATACATTATTAGAATTAACTAATGTAATGCATATAATAATTTCATAAATTGGACAAAATCTTGAATTACTACCCGGTACCGGTAATCAATCACTAATGATTCATCAGTAGGAGATATGTATAATTGGCTATAATATTAGGTATTTTCGATCATAGCACACTACACAGTAATTTAATAATTATAAATGTGTAATAGAATGTCTCACAACTGAAATGCAGTCCATAAAAATCAAAAAATGAGAAGCGACAACGACAGAGTTATTACTGTTTTTAAATTTTTAAAAATAATGGCATAATTATTAATTATAACATAAATAGCTTATGCAGGTGTAATAACTGTTATTCGTTACATTAGTTCATACAACAATAAGTAATAGGATTTTATTACGAAATACGCGAAGCCTTGCATCTTCTGCTATCATTAATAATACTCGTTCAAGTCGTTCATTTTAAAAATAGCTTAAGATAACGATAATTGTCAGTCTAGCACTCGCATATACGACAAAAGGAAAAGGAATAAGGAATAAATGCTCCTTATTATTATGCATAATTCTATAATCAGTTACAGTTCATTCGTGAAAACTGCAGGTTTGAGTATATATGCGTATTACACGAAAATTCATTACATATTATGGTCGGTTTAACAAATTTTAAAAATATTTATGCTTAAACATTGATATTTACAACATTAAATGCAATATACAATTATTTACTATTATGGATTAGGTTGAATATCATTTGATCTTCATAATTTATTTTCAGGTTTTCCTTATATTCTTGCAGATTCACCCGTTAGTTGTATCCTCGAAAACAGATGGTTAATTTTTAATTTCAGATTTTCGTTCGATACGCTTCTATTGTACTGCGCTTGAATAACTAAATATACATATTGCATCTCAACTATTACATACAAATTAATTATTGTTCTTATTTATCCTTACGGCGGTACGTTAAAATGATTCCCCTACATCCATGCCTCGAGCAAAACTGAAACTGCGAAATCACAGGCAAATAGAAAAGGCAAGTCATAGAAATAGATGTGCACATTAAGTTGCAGTTAGGCCTTATTCAAAGATTAACTGGAAACTCGTTCAATCAAGTAGACGTCCACTGGACCCTGATGTCTGCAGCTTTACTTTTGTAGAAACCCATGTCCGTCAAGCTTGAAAAATTAATTTTATTGCTTATATATATATTTTGCATAAAACAGGAGTGATAATAGCATTATGTTGTATGTGATGAATTGCTTTTTATAAATCAGTGCTTTCGCCCTGAGATGGTCGCACTTTTGGGGGAGGAGGAGGATTTGGACGAGGCGGTCGATAAGGCATTCTGGAAGTTGGTGATGTTGGTAAAGGTTGATTGCATGGTAATGACTTAGGTCCACCTGTGATGAGAACAAATATACAAGATTTCATTGTACAATAAATTTGAATCGGTAAAAAGCTTTTCGGACCTTAAAGCATTTTAAGTGAGCTTACCATTTCTGTAAATTTCCCCTTCTTCGTCCACAACAGACTGACTAGTTTTGCTACCATCTGGATTGTCACTTTCACCCCCGCTATTGGGATCCGGATATAAAGAAGAAGTGGAACTATTCACTCCTGATGTCCCCGGTCCTATAACACCTTTATTTTGTGACTGGGTACGCTTTGGCAGGTCTCTAGGCTTTGCCATTAAGGAAGGACGCTCCCGTGCAACAGGTGGTTGAGGACCTTCTTTTACCGCTGTAGGAGGACTCCCTCCGCTTCCATGAATTAGGCTGGACCTAGGTATCGGCACCGGTGGATTTGGAACAACACCACTTTGCTCTGACTTGATTGTGGATGTATTATTGTTTTCACAGGTTGTCGGAGGTGTTGCCCTCACATTGGTCTTGACCAATTCATCTGATGACTCTTCTCCAGACTTATCTGTGCTAGACTTTCGCACTTCTTGTTCAAGTTTTTCGAATCCTATAGCAATCTCATTTATCTTCCTGCTTTCACGTATTTCCTGATCGGACTGTGCTGCATTGTTAGGTGGGGTCGTCGTTGTTGGCAAACTTATAGGAGCCAATGGGGGTTGTGGGGGAGGAACGTTTGGAGGTGGAACGCTGAATATACTTGGTGGCCTGGGCGCTCTCTGATTTTTGTAGGAATCAGTACTGAAATGTCGTGGAAGACTTGAAAATTGATTGGCAGAATTGGCAAATGCATTATTCGTAGAGCTGGAACTATCAATATTGTCGGTAGTATTATGGCGAGTAGGACTTGGATGTTCCCCAGCGGTTGTAGTGGAAGTTGGACTGTCAATACTGGAGGCTGTCTTAAAAGATGATTTATATTTTAAAGGAGAAGGCTTCGGTGGTGGTTCATTTGGTTGCACAGGCACATTGGAAAATCTCCCACCGGATGCATTAAATTGCGGTTGCGGTGGTTTTGGGGGAGGAGCCATTGAAACTGGACGCCCTGATACGGTTGATTCCGACCCAATGTTTAATTTCCTGTTGGCCAGTTGACTAGGACTGGGAGGAACCCACATACCTTCTCGTTTTTCCTTTTCAAGACCAGGCGACATTCCCGTTCTGACTGTGGACGGGGCATCATTCAACTGCTGACTATTTCTATTACTGTTTTTAAAGCTATTTGTCTTTGTTAGTTGTGCGCTGTGGTCTTTCTCTGCTGAGGTGTCCCTTTGAGGCGTTGGACTTGTTTTACTTGTGGTATGTGTCGGAGGGACCGGTGCAGGCTTATTTTTTCTCCTTAACACAGGTTTAGGACTGCCCTGTGGAGGACTCTGAT
>JAQIXX010000723.1:0-48717 GCA_034700605.1 Willowsia nigromaculata
CATGATTTCAAGATTTGGAGAGATAATTGAAAATGCGGGCAAAAATCCGGATTTTGCAAGGTCAAAAATTACCTGCCAATAAATATTCTGCTTCAAACTATTGTCTCGTGTCTCCAACATTATTGTCTTCTGTGTACACTTCATTTTTTATGCCTACATTTCATATTTCATATAGCACATCCAGGACGAAAGGTGTCCGTTATGCAGCATACAAAAACATTAGTAAAGATTAAGTATTTAAAAAATCAAAGACAGCAAAAATAACCTTTCACCAATCAAGAGGGAATGAGAATAATATGAAAAACGATTGCTTATTTTGCCTTTGCATATAGCGTTAGCGTGGTTCGACCTCTTCTACGGCTCCGCAAACAAAGTCTGCTGTTTTATATAATATGCATTTTTATATTAATTCATGAATGACCGAAGAAGAATTTGAAATAAACTTCCTAAATGAATGTGAGAGAGAATGAACACGAATATAGACAGTCGTTTGGCATGCAACACTAGAAAGCATGAAGAATGTTTTATCTCAAACGTGCAAAATCACTTTATTAATAAGATCAATAGAGCAAGTGGTATTTTCATTGCGTGAGAGTATATCTGCTGCTACAGATTTAATACAGATAAATAAGTTAAGCGAAAGGCAAGGATTGAATTATTGCGGATAACAATAATAAATTACTATACTAGAAGCCGAGCCGAAAGAGTTGATGTGGAAAATGATTTGCTTTTCGGGTGTAAAGTTGGTTGTGATTCCGTCCGACCGAATACATAAACTGCAATACATACATAAGTTAGAAAAATACGAATCAAAACCGCATGCAAAGTAAAACATGTAATTTTCTGGAATTGAATGCATAGTAATATGCATAGAGGTAGATGGCAAGGAAAGGATAAGATTTCACAGAGATGTAACAATAAGCAGTATGTGTATGTGCGTGCAGAGTGTACAAGTTCATCTGCACATACAAAACCTTCATTTCATTTGTAAAGCTGAAGCTTCGTGTCTATCTATTCGTAAAAGTAAAAATTCCTTCTCAATGTTCATTCTTAATGCTTTTAACCAACCCTTTAATACAATATACGTGATGGACGATGATAATCCTTCCACATACTCAAATTGACAATCCCACACAATAGAAGCCCACTCACTTTGTAGTCAGAAAACAACAAAAGGAGGATCATGATTCCGTGCCCAGCGAAAAAAACGCAGAAGCAACAGCCAACACATAAGCCACACCGCACTACGTGGATCATTTTCGATGAAGAAAACTTAAAAAGCTGCCTTTACCATTCGGCCATAATCTCAGAATAGCATGTTCTCTGTCTCTATCATCTCTCTTCCTTCGTGTTTGATACATCTCGTCTCTTTTTAACCCTTTTTTCTTTCCTTTCATTACACTATTAGGTACATAATATTATATCCTTTCAAGCGCAGCAACTTTGCACTTGTTCTGCTGTTATACAGCTTTATGTGGTTCGGTGCCTAGTATTTTTTCCCCTCTATAATATGTGTGTATTGTTGCCGCTGATGATGTTGATGTGGAGCAGCAAATAATGCATAATATGTACATACATAGACATTAAAAAATTTATGTGGAGTTGAGTAGGCTGAGTTGACGTCTCACAGACCCATTCACACGTTGACAGTTTCTTCTTCATCGTCATCACCATCATTACCATCAAAACTACTGATATTCGTATGCTCTTCTGCACGCAGGCCAACAGATTTTTAACATTAAAAAGGAACCGTGTGTAGTTTTACTAACTATCACTGCACGGCCTTTTTAAATCATCATAAAAAGGTATGTTACCTCTTATCTGTTACACCTTCTCTATTACCCCTCTCAAAAGTAAGCGTTTCGCTGTCGGTCTATAATTAGAGCTCGCATACAACAACTTGTGTCAGTTCTGTCCCTGCTTATTTTGAAAAAATGGTTTGCAGGTAGGCTCTGCCGAGTGCCGACATAAGTGTTGAAAATAGTTCGTGAAGTTAGAGAGTACCACTCTCCTATTGCTCCTCTACTACCTTTAAATAAGAAAGGAAGCATCGTCGTTATATTTTTTAAGAGAAGCTAACTGGTGGTGATACAGTAGCCTGTCACTGTGCCAGTCAGTGAGTAGTTGCGTGTAGTAGACTCATCACGTTGAAAACAAGGAGGTAATTAGGTATATAATTGTTTTAAATCAATATTGTTAACACCTCAGCAGATTTTTTAATTGCACGCTGCTGTGAATGAAAGAATTTTTGCTGAGTGGTAAGTTGAGATTAATCTAGAGAATTTATTCAGGCTGAGCCGACAGATAAACTTGCGCCAAGATTGATAACCTACATGTCTTGTGTGACTTTTATCGGGTGATTAATTGAATGTTAACAAGTTTGTTTTGTGTTTTAGAGAGGAGAATCCTGACAAAGCCGAACCATATTGTAGCAGCTTGATATAGGTTCTCGTTGGTGAAAGTTGCCGGTACCTCCAACCCTTTCCTAAAATGGCTGTCAAAGTTCGCAGGGGAACTAACAAGAATCCACCAATTTTGAGCCATGAATTTATCATCCAAAATCATGCCGACATTGTTGCATGCATTGCCATGCTCTTTGTCGTTGGCTTAATCTTCCAGGTATTTCTTTGTTTATTTTAAGATTTGCCGATTTACCGACTGTGTTTGGAGGAATTGATTGTACCATATGTTATGTTCCAAATTTCTCATGATTTATAGAACGATTGAATTTTTTAAATTTTTTGTATAGATAACCTCACCAGTAGCGTCAATGTTCATTGCGCTGCATCACAACACGACTAGAAATCTTACAACTCCTCCTTTGACTTATGACGATATCCTGTATACAGTGGGATGGAAAGATTCGTGCGCAGTTTTCTTTTACACGCTTATCGCTATAGTGATGCATGCATTGGTTCAAGAATATGCTTTGGACAAGATCACAAGAAAGCTTCACCTGAGCAAGATTCGTCACTCAAAATTTAATGATGCAGGTCAACTGCTTGCGTTCGCTCTGATTTCTAGCTTATGGGGAGCAAACATCATTGTCAAGTAAGAGATTATTTTGAATGATGTGGACATTCTTATGTAATTGATTTCTTCATTAGGATTGTGATATTTTTAATTGTAATAATTGTATCTATGCATTGCTTTTTGTTTCAGGGAAAATTACCTTACTCACATATCTCTTCTTTGGGAAGGATATCCTCACGTAGAAATGTCATTCATTTTGAAATTCTACATGCTTACTCAAATATCTTACTGGCTTCACTGGATTCCTGAAATCTACTTCTTGAGAATGAAACGAGATGAGATTCCACAAAAGATGACTACCTCGGGACTGTACATTGCTGTCGTTGCATTTGCTTACATTACCAAGTATGATTATAAATATTATGTCGTCTGCATTTTTATCGCACAAAAATAATTTGATTTGGAATTGAGTATTCAATATAAATATTTATTATTGTTTCTAGCCTGTCTCGCGTTGGAACTGTTTTGTTAGTACTGCACTTTGTTCCTCAAGTACTTTTGAGCTTAGGAAAATTGTGTCATTTTGCTGAGAAGGATCAGGCAGCTACTTGGCTATTCCGAGTTGGTAACGTAGTATTCATTTTGGCGCGATTCCTCTCTGTAATTTTCGCCGTCCTTACCTTTTGGTTCGGCTTGGAACCCTACGCATCCCAAGCCTTAAGGTTAGTTCCTAGATCAGTTATTCATGACAGCTTGCTTTAAAAAAATACAAAGTCTGATTAAAGCTTCCATTTCTTTGAAACAGGACCGTTGGACTCGGTATTGTCGGTGGTTTGCAATCATATCTCTTGTTTCAATTCTGCATCTTCCATGTCAAGAGATTGAGAAGTTCTTCAGCAGCGGCTACAATTGCACCAAAATCTCCAAAGAAATTGAAAAAGGCTGCAAAGGAAATGTCAGATCTTCCAGAAGTTGACCAGAATACCAGGAAGCAACAAGCTCTTACCAAGAAAGCCAAACAAAAATAAATCCAATCATTCGCATCCGATATATTAAATGGCTATAACTACTGATTACTGATAAAGAATCGTGTGCTAGAAAAATGAGATGATTAATGTCATTACGATCGTTTATAGAACAGACAGGAAAAGAGCACATTATTAGCACAGTTATTTGTAGAAATGTCTGGTTCTATTACTCCAACTTGAAATCTTATTATTCCATTTTGTCATACTCAATATTATAATAATAATCAATAAGGGCAAATGAACTTGAATCGAGTATATCATAGTAAAATCGTATTACAGGTACCACAATGAAGCGGTGAAAAATATTTTCCTTAAAGATGTCCTTGTTGAGTTGGTTGATCAGCAGAGGAGTTTATAAAAAGTATTCAGATCACATTACATTATATTCTTAATATATAAATTGTATTCTTTATAGAATGAATTCATTTAGTATTTATAAAATAGACTACAGTACGGAGTAGAGTAATTATAAAAGAATGATTGTATATTAGAAATTAGAAGAGAAAATATATTATTCCTGTTATTATAGAGTGATTAGCCAGGTAAAAGCTATATTCTTAGATTCAAATTAAATATCTCACAAAATGTGCAATGTAATTTGATCGTTCATCATCACTTAAAAGGCACGCATTCACATTTGCGGTCAATCAGTGCTACCAGGAAATTAATTTATTTAAGATATCAACTAACGAAATTGCTTGTTAGAAATTGTACACATCACAGTATCTACTATTGACGTTATATGGTTTTAAAAAATCATTAAAGAGCGTTCATTTTATTTTGTCTGTTTTTTCTTAAATCACAAGCACACCAACTTGCATTCATTTGTTCACCTATCACCTACCCCAATGCATTAAAAATGGCTTTGAAAACTGGAAAAAAACACCTTACTACTTGAAAAACAATGCTACGATGCATATTTGGGAAGGAACTTTTCTTATGGGAATCCTTAGAAAATTGATAAGTTTGCAGTAGGGCGATAATATTTTTTATCGTGATATGACGCAAGATGAAATTTTTCTTTGTTTCAAACCCACCATTTTGATAAGCATTTTGATGCAAGGACATATTTTTTTGCTGATGGGTGGACTTTAAAATTCCTTAATGTACGGGCTTCAAAGTTTATTTTAAAGCTTTTATTTAATCTTAAATCACCATTCAGTTTTGCAATACATATTTAAAGTTTAAATAATACTTTATTACTTCTTAATGGTTTATTTATCCTAATTGTAATTATTCACAGTTAATGTACACATAATGAAAGTTTTATCCTACACATACCTAGGAGAAACTGGAATACATTTTTCCTATTTTGGTCATCATTATCATCCCCGTCGGCTTATGTAATGTAACTAACTCGCTTTTATAGCCTAATTTTACATACCGTACACCTCCAAATCGGATATACATATAAGAAATGTAACATTTTAATCGCAAAAACGCCTTTCAAGCATCATCATCAGTCCAGAATTATTAGAAGAAGCAAACTTGAATTATCATAAAACCCAAATTGATTTATGCAATTCAATAGGTCAGCTTACGAGCAAATCAGTTTGTTCAACATCAGTCACATTTTAAAAATCATGTCATGCCTGTCGTCACATTACTAGTTATACAAGTTCATAAAATCTGGTATCTACATACACACTAAAAATATTGAAGTTATCAAGTTAACAGGTAAAAGTATTTAAACTTAGGGATACAAAGGTTATTTTTGTAACGAAAAGAAAGACGGTTAATGAACATCATTTAACATTTGCTTCACCAGAATATTATAACAAAAGAATAGAATTTACATAGTCAAATTCAAAATTTATTATCCTACATTTATACGCTTAAATTTATAATTGAATAAAGTACAAGACACAAATGGACACAAGTTTTAGCAGCAATAGTGCAATCAGTTAGTCTACATAAATGTTGAAGTAAATTTTGTGTAGCAAATTACAAAAGTTGCAGCATTTTTTTCACCCACCACAACAAAACATGTCCCAGTCACTATTACCTTTTGCTTTGTTTCTATTTTACAGCAGCTTAAGATATTCTTTCCTCTTTGGTTGAAACCTATTTGCAAAGTAATCTTAATTTTTCTTATACAACTAGATGTAGCCGACTTAAGAAGTGTAATATGACAAGTGTTGTTATTTTTGCGAGTGCATGCAAGTTTTGCTTAACTTTAATACATATTAGAGGCAATTTGATAAAGCATTTTTCGATAATCCTTGTCTTAAAATCAGGCCAGAGTGTTTAGTAATTACATGCTTGTGATCATATCTGCATTTTTCATCATTTAATTTACATGATTCGGCAAGTATTGTTCTTGACCCTTCTCAGAGACAAAAATCAACGCTCCTAGTCGAAATGATGAATTATTTGTTCGGTAGCATTGTATAATAATAATAAAATATTTGGTACGAGTTACTTTAATTATGGATTTCTTGATTTTTAGAAAATTCAACTTTATTGTACAATTTTTAGGAATAATATTCGCAGGTGTATATAGTATACCATCAATCAATAGTAACAATAGTTGTAAAAACGACAATCCCAAAATGCAAATCGCACACAGGTAATATTTATACAAAGCTATAGAAGGTGAAACGTGCGTTTATCCTGCTCTATCACAATCATAAAGATACGCAGGCTACGGCATAGCTAGACACAGAAATGTATCGACACAAAATTAACATTATAAAAACAATGACACTTGATGAATGGTATGCAAATAAGTTGATAAGGAAGGAAGGAATAACTTGAAAATTAAACTCATTGATGTAAAATTGCTTGCAGCTAGTTTTTACTTGTGATCTAGTAATCTGCTCAAAGATACACGAACAGGTGCGTGATTGGTGCAGTGCAAGCATGTAAATTTTTATACCTGCATCTATCGCATGTATGCAATGCGTGCATGTCTCAGAACATGGCGAAATTAGTTTCACTTTCTTTGAGGAAAACAACAGAGGAACAACAATTAAAGTAGAATACATTTACTAAAATCGCTCGCAGAATTAGAATTATGGTACTGGATGTGAAGATACAGATATAGTGCATCACAAATTGTGATTCACAAGACGCTATACGGCAAATTACGTATATGTGTTTTTGGGTAGGTTTTTTGTGCTTATGGTACGATATTTGGTGAAGTAGACTAGACAAGAGTTGTTCTCAACAATGACACGACTATATGATAGTTCAAAATCGGGAGAAGTCGTTTAGTAGTTGTACCTAAAAGTGGTTGAAAATCGTTGGGAAAAAAACTCATGAAATGGATTGATTAAAGTTTTTTTTCATTTTAAAAAGCATTTCCGATTATGATAGACAGGGATTTTATTAACTTTAAATTGAGGAAGCGCGCTCTTCTACTCTTATTGTGGGACATTGAAAGTTAATATACTAAGCATCTTCGTTTACTAATTGCCACATTTTTGTTAGCTGCCACACATACAGTTTATATGATATTGTATGCTTCAAACACGAGAAGTATTCTTCAAAAGTTGTAGTTTTAGCAGATAAACTTTTTTGTCTAAAACGACCACGTGCTTAGTATTGGCACGACTTTAAAAACCCGTTGCCTAAAAACTTCTTTCCAAAAGCATGAAAAATTTTCATGCATACATTTTGTTTAACCTCTAATAGAAAAACGTTTACATAGTTATCAAAAAACCAGCTTAAGACTTTAGTAGAGTGAAGCTTCCTCTTTCTAATAGACGCAGGTTTGAACTGGTTAGGTCACGTGTGGCAGTGATATGGCTCATTTTAACCGGAAGTTCCAACGGAAGTTGTATGAATTCCGTTTATGGACACAATTCATGTGTTTTCATGAAACCACAGGTAAAAAGTGATAAGAACATCATTGACAGATAACCTGACAATGATTTAAAATCATTAGCAGGGTTTTAACTTAAGTTTCTATTTAACCAGAGCCACTTTTGTATAAGATGACCAAAGAAGCCTACATTTTTCATCTACTTCATTTTACTGTCATCTGTCTGTTTAACCCTACTTTTTCAAACCAAGTTTTGAATTTAGTACAAAAATGAATGGGCTTTCTTGTTACATGGCTATTTTACCAAATTTATGACAAAATTTATATTTTTGGGACACATTTGCCTCTGGAAACGGTCTTTTCGACACTCTATGATTGCTGTGCAATATTGTGCTTAATTTGATCATATATAAAATTGTATAACAATTTAGAATAAAATTTAGATCTTGCAGATCAATATGATTATCGGATAACGTAGGAAATATTGAAGCACACTTGAGTTTCATCGCAAGGAAATGTGGCAAATAGTAAACGAAGACCCTCAGTATAAAACGGTGACGACGCGACGGTACATATCTTTACGAGTAAAATTATTAATGTCCCATGTTTCTATCATTTAGTATAAATAGTCAATAGTGCAGAATATTTATCCTGAATGAATTGTGTATTCATGGCGGAGGAAATGCTGCTGCAGAATTTTTGCTCAATTTTGTGTATCCTTTTCAGTTTTTGATATTAAATCATTTGATTTAGACTCAACTACTCAATCAAGTTTTCAACAGAGCCTTTCATTGAGCTGCCTTTACTGCCACCCTTACTACTTCCTGGCTTTGATGGTGGGGCTGAACCCTTTTGTTGTTTAAGGTACTCCTTGTCATCAAATATCTTTTTGTCACCGCCACCTGGCCTGTGTTTCACGTTCTGGAGGGAGCCCACTTTCGACTGAACCTTCAGTTCTATTTTTTGATTCTCTATCTGCAATGCAGTACAAAAATGGAATCCATGAAATAAAAGTACCCCCAAATGAATCATTGAATCACTCTTCGTTCATTTTTCATAAAATGAGTGATATACCTTGACATTACCACCGCCAGGCTTATGCTTCATGTTATTCATGCTTCCAATTTTACTTTCAGCCTTCCATTGCAACTTTTTGCTTTCAATTTTGACATTTCCACCGGTGGGCTTGTATGTGGCATTCTGCAAAGAACCGATTTTTGACGACACTTTCGCCACGTTTGGAGATGGAGCAGTTCCAACCACAATCTTGTTCATTGGCAATTCTGTAACAATAATGCGATGCTGGTAAGCTAAAATCCGTCTACTGTGTATCATGCAACTTTCACTACCTTTCATAGGAAATATCACATCAGTTTCTTTTGCTTGGCATGTTGCCACTTACTTTTAATCTCTGGTGTGGTAGACGTCGTGGGAGACATCGATTGTTGACTAGACTTGCGTGACGAGGACGCGCTTCTCGTTGTTGAAGACGTTCTGCTTGTCGCAATGTTGGTGGATGATGATCTCGTTGTGGGCCTACTAGAGCTGTTTGCTCTGCTAGCTGACTCTCTCACGCCATTGCTGGCTGCCCCTGCTGAACCGTTCGTCTTGGACGAAACTGGAGTAGGCAACTTGTTTCCCTCCAGATCTGCGTAAAGCGATTATGCAATGATGATACTGATACATGAGATATTTATGATTTATTTGTTTGAATTTTTGATTCATGCTGTACCCAATTGTTTCATTTGTGCTGCTGCTGCTTCTTCCAGCGTCGGTTGTTTTGTTAGCGCAGAAGCCCCATTGACTTCTCCGTTCGCTACCACTGATGGTGGCATAGGTGCCGAAGTTTCTGCTGCGCTGGCCATTTTAAAAATTCAATTCTTTTCAATGTATCTCAATCCCTAAGACTTCCGTGACAGACCAAAAATGTTGGAATTGTTCGATGAAAAATGTACTACTGGAATTTTTTGCTTAGAGCGACATTGCTCTTTGGTTAATAAAGAGAATTTACTTCACATTGAAGCACTTGTAATTAGTGAAACATTTGTAAATGGAACTTTCACTATAAACAAGTCTATTTTATTACACCACGACAACTTCACAACCAGCTTTGTTGTTCCAGGACAACCTCTGGTTTTCCCAGTTTTCCAGTGTTTTTGCACTAAGGTAGATAACCTTATTTTCCGTACATTACCGTCACTGCCACCGCCACCAACGCAATAAATAGACACAGGACAGAACTCACAGTGTTGATTATTCCAATCCAACGAAGATTTTGTTTCCTATGAAATTCTAATGTTTCACCACTCACGGCTCATATACGCTGCGAAAGAAAGCATAGAATATATTTTGCAGAGACAGTTGCCAGCTTGGCTGGTGAGAATATGAGCGTTGCCCAAAACACACTTTTACGACTGAATTGACTGACGAATCAAGTCAACATGACTGGGGCTGAAATCCCCCTTTTCTGTGTAAACTGTAATATTTTACTTTGTGTATCGGTATCTGATGTCGTAACGTTTGCTCTTGTAGTATCTCTTGACTGAGTGAGAAGCGAAGTGAGTGGTTCACTTTAGAGTGGCAGAAGATGACGATGATGAAAAAGTGTAAATAAGCTAATCGTCTGCATGTAACAAGAATGACAAGAAGGATGACAATGCAATGTTGGCGTCTGCTTAAACATTTATGAATGCAAATGCAAAATATCTGTATGTAAATAAGTTTGTTTCAAACTGCCATTCCACTTTCTTTTTAAATTTTTAATCATGCGATATGTGTATAGTAATCAGTACATCAATAATACAAAATATTGCCGAAATGAAAGAGGTCTGCTTGGGATGTTGTTGCTACAATGTATTGTTTGCTGACTGAAGCAATAATTATTTGTATTCGTTATTATTGTCTTTTTTATGCTCTCCTCAGCTTAGAACAAATCAAACAAAACAGATAGACCAGCAGCGGAGCAAGTTCTTTTGACTTGAGTGAATGAGATGAGAAAAAGTGTTTGGCTGAGTGTGTTTGTTGTTTGCTATTGCAATGCAAACTGATGTGATGTGACTTGATTGATATTGATGTGAACTATGCCGTTGGAGTAAAGAATGAAAAAAGGAGGAAATTGCCTTTCTGCTACTACTCTATATTATCATTACGTGCTTCGTTGGGTGTGTGTTGTTGTTGCACTTTCAATCTGATCTCGTGTGTTGCTGCTAGCTCTCTAGCTTCTGTGGATGATGATGATGTTGTTGGAGAGTTGGAGTGATATTTATGCATGGGAACGAGTACTATGAACTATCAAGATTATACAACCGGGATCGGAGATATTTTGTGATAGTTGAGCAATTTAACATGTGTATACCTACTTGCTCAACAAACATAGATATTATTATCAAGGAAAGTTATACTGGAGTATCAACAACATCACAACAACAGCACAGCAAAAACGGGTCTTTCGGTCTTTTCTGTTTTTTTTCGTCCTGCTACCACTACCACTGGTCTTTTAGGGAGTATGTATGACTAAGAGTCATGCCACGCATATATGCTGCTGTTGTTGTACAGAACAAATTCGGGCAATTCTCAATATAGTACATACTACATACACAAGTTAACTAAAATGTTCCATTCCAACGGTTAGTAGTGGTGGAAAGAAAGAGCTAGAAAAAAGTAGTGGCAGCAGTGGCTCTATTTTTGCTTGGCTACCAACAGCGCATTTAATATGCAGACACACAACCACCACCATATAGGTAGCTCACCATAGAATATCACCACCGGATAGAAGAGCTCGGGAAAAGGTTATAAGCAAGAAGAAAAGAAATGCCAACTTATGATCATTCGTTCATTTCCAGAGTTTAAATGCAAGTTAAATTGCTGTACATTTTCTTTCTTTTTTTCTTGTTCTGTAAAAGTGAAAGAGATGCAATGTAATCGAAGGAATATGAGCACGTCTGAATGAACTAGGGAGAACTGGATAAAAATGCAGTAGTGGTTTTAGGCCTCGGAGAGTATAATGTAAAATGGCCATACTATTATAGAGAAATTAGGGAGAAAAGCAGTATGGTTTTTATGGGTGGGAATATGGGAAATTGGAGTTTTAGGCTTTATAATACGTATATGTGATATAAACAGTTGAAATCTGTGAACATGTTTTACTCAGGACATGAAATGCACCCAAGTAAGAAGAAAGGACAGGAATGTGATGCTCTTTTTTATTTTCTCTTCCGAGTGAGTTGAGCTAGTCGGACGTGAGTATTTTAGCTTTGTCGTGTTCAAACTTTTAGGAAAATAAGTCTCCTATAATATGCTATGGGCATGTAATCATGTAAATGGAATGAAGTGACATTATTCTAGTATGCATGCAAATAATGCTGAAATAGGTATCTTCCAAAATATCAGTCATATCAGCAACGAAAAAATGAAGAGAGAATGTCCTGAAGAATTGAGAGCTTGAGCCACACACCGCACCACTACCACAAGATTATTGGTTCAGCGCAGTGAAAAAAAATTCTACAGACATTTGCTTATATGATGCTTTTATCTCATCAAAGTCAAGTAGGAAGGTTTTTTCAAACAATATGTATTCAACAGCTTGCCCCCTGGTTCACTCCAGTTTTTGGCACACAATAAAGAGCAAACAAGGTTATATTATGATGATGATGATGATGACATATCTCTAATCCTACATGGTTTATAATATATTCCTGAGTTTGCAGTTAAAATTTGGCACGACACGGACACGATTACCATCTTCTATATTATATCACCAGGCATAATTTTTATCGTATGTGAGAGTGCATATCATAATGAAAAACGCCTTGAAATTAATGGAAAGTGTGATGGCAGTACTAAATTACTGTAATATTTACTGGGTTACATGTTAGCGCTTTATGAGCAAAGCAGATATGATAATCATAATAATGTTTTTTTATATCGGGCGAAAAGGTACGTAGCCTAACGTAGCATACAAGAAAAATACGACGATGGAGACGGAACAGAGAAAAATGAGGTTTGCACTTTGCACCACGGACACACTATTATTGAGCAGAAGGAGCAACAAAAATACAGCGGTGTTCAAAGGAAAGTATAGTGGTTATAATAGCTCTGAAAAATGATTAATATTCATCAGGGCAGAGTGATGTGAAGGAGTACGCATTTTACAAATTTGTTATCATGGTGTGATGCATTCATCCGTGTGAATGGGGAGATGAATGGGAAAATAGGTGCTAAATAATAAAAAGCCATAAATTAGCTGTGCATAAGTAAGAGGAATAGAAGTAGAAGAACTGAAGAAAAAACGACACAATAGAAAGAAGAACACACAAGTGGGAAGTCAATGGTGACCTCCATGTCTTCGTATTTTTCATTTTTCTATTATTCACTTTGTTTGGTGTTCTGCCATTCTAATCTCCTGCTCTCCTTTCATTTACCCTTAATAGTCATTATAGAAAGAACTCCTTCCTCTTTTGCTTCTATTTTAGGAGACTGAAGTGGCTATGAAGAAGGCTATTTAGCTTAATGGCAAAGTGCTTTTTCGTTGATGAAGAATAAGAGAATGAGTCTTGATGTGGGCTTCGGTTCTGGAGAATGTAGGTTGCCCGAAATAAATGAAAGTATAAACCGGCTTTGGTCTCCGGCTTTTGGAAGTTATGGTGGCAATAATGATCCTGGTACACTTTGCACTACTTGTACTGGTTCTGTTGGGTTTTGTGTGGATGATGAGGTTAACAAACAAAACAAGCAAAAGGCAAGGCAGATTCCCGTGCGTGCTTCCTTCTTTGTAAATATCCTCAATGTACTGGCTCTGTTTTTTGACTGTTGTGAATCATAGATTTTCATGGCATTTTCTTCCTAATATCATTACATTTTGACGACTTTCTCAAACGCTGTTTTGCCGTGGTATGGGTTGGCCCATGACCTATATTCAAGGATATAAAATGTGAGCTGCTCAATTTATCAGTAAGTTGAGGTTTTATGCTTTCACCGTTATGATGTTAGCAATGTTTGGAATATTGTTAATGTTTGATGTAATTTATTCGTACCAAATCTAAGTCCTAAATATTCCATGTTTCCTTGAATTGCGAATGCCAACCACGTACAAATTTTTCTCAAAAATTCTCAAATGTTTATTTGTGATAAGGAAATGACTTTCTTTGGCCCAAATTGTAATCAGGCAAGTTGTCATTTTTTTTTACAGGGCATCTCCAAACGTGTGCCTGTCATCAAAAGAGGGCCATTAGAACCTTCGAGTAAGTTATTCATCTAAATAAATCGTCATTTATGCCTGTCTAATTTTTCGCTAAATTTATCTCCATTTATTTTATGCGAACAGTTTTATGTCATACAATTCAAACAAGTTGTTTTGAATTAATGACTGTCTTCGACGAGATACGCTGACAGTGCTGGTGTGACCTGATGAAAAATGACGTTGCAGTTAGTTGCAGTGCAGTAGTTGCTTTTAAGTAATCTCATATTCCACACACAAGAAATCAGAACTTGTTATTTGTAACAAACGATAATGAAAATACTGAGTTCTCTCAGCAGGTTACTGCAATAATGCATCATCGTTGAATATGATAACCTGTTACACATTTAATCTTATCAGTTTACAACTTATAACATCTTTGAATCAACGTTGAATGCATTTATAGGAAATTCGAACATGGAAATGAAATTCAGTCCATAATGCATACATTTCTCAGAAGTATGAGGAAAGATTTTTTTGCAAAATGTTTCCTTTAGATCATTTGTTACGTCCCGTCTAAGCAGGTTGTCACAGGCTTAAACACATTTAGAATAATAAAATAGCAATAAAGTAAAACAGAGCAACATACTCTTGACAAACAAAGTAATATTTACATACATATATTGACGGAATGTTTGTTGATAAGCGATATAATCATTCAGTCGCACTTGTTCATTTTTACAGCTTCCTATACAACATTTCCTTCCGAGGGATATCTAGAATAGTGTCACTGTTGTTTTCTCATGGTGGCATCATTTCGCTTGTTGTCACCTTCTTTCATTTGATTAGTCTGTACAAATGGGCGGTGTTTGGTGTACACAATATATTAATATCATATTTGCTGACACAAATTACAATTTTAAGTACTCAGGAAAAAATAGTTGCTTGATTGACATTTGCAGTTAATAAGTTAGTAGTCAGGAGAAAGATGCAGGCCAGCAGGGTATGAGGATAAAATAAAAAAGGAGTTGGCCATTTACAAATCCATACCCAAGCATTTATATGATTGCGTAAAACTAGACTTCAACCGCAAACATGCTCCTTACTCCTTTAAAACAATAATTACTACGTAGACCGCTTGTTTCTGGTGAAAGGAACTGAACCGAAAAATTACAAACGTGAACTAATTGTAAATCAGCATTCAGTTTCATAGGTATGGCCTTCTATCTAGACACGTTGTTTAGTCTACTTGGTATAATAGGATTACCATTTGATGTTGAACAATCTATCAATGAACTCATAATGTCAGAACGCCAGTGGCCATGTATTGAGTTAATTACATGCTAGTTTACAAAATATCCAACACGTGTATTTTATGTACAGCATGTCAAGTTTAGTACCTACCAAATTACCAAAGTTTTCCGAAAAATCAGATTTAATTGCTGCAAAACATAAATGAACACGATAACGATTAATTAATAGCTTGAATGGTAGTTATCCAACATGCTTACACTAAAGCCTTTATTAACAACATAGTATAAGAACATGCAACTTTTAATTTGAAGCCTTAAACCAACATTCTTATTTGAAATCTATTAATTACATAATAACTAGTTGGATGCTACAAAGTTTGAAAACAAAGTAGCTACCTAACCTGCTCTACAAATACAAATACTATATATTTGCGCAACACGTTTCATTTTGAATAAGATGTAGCTAGAAATGTTAATTGTATAACCAAAATACATACAAAACCCAGGTGCTGTTAATGTAAGGATTATTGGTCAAACTGACCGAATTGGCACCTGTGCAAAATTCTGATACTCCGTTAAAAGTTCATTACCCCAAACTTATCACTTCTATGGAAACTAGGATTTTAAGAAGTATTTTGACTTTGTAACTTCATTTTGAAAACAGTGAATTTTCCCCTTCTTGTATTTTGTAAAGTATTCCTAAAAAACCAATTGACCTTGCGTGAATAATTTTACGGAAAGAAATCGCATATATCCGGAAATATGAACTTCCTCAATAAATTGCTTGTTCAATAAATATAATGGTTTTAAAAAGGCATGTCTAATTTGAGCTCAGGCAAAACTGCATGCAATTCCTCCAATGATAATGACTGATGTAAAATATATGTAAAGAAACTTACTTTTTATTCATGCACTTGTACACACACTTATCGAATACTGTGAAGCATCGCAATTCACAGTGTGAAACCGTGATTTTTCCTAATATTTTGGTAAAAGCATGCATGTGTGCTCAAGCAGTTGTGCCCAACTTGCCTAATTCATAAGATGTTTTACTCTGCCCAGACGAACAATGTCATTGTCAGGTTCTAATAGGTAAGTAGTAAAGTGAGTTAAAAATGATAGGAGCAATTTTTCTTCTTTTTTATATTTAAAATCATACTTGATGTAATTTTCGTTGTACCTTTATCATCTGCCTTCCCTTTCATCGTGATTACTTAGGGTTTAGTCCACCACGTCCAAAGCAGTACAAGAGTGTAATTAGTGGACGTACATGTTCTTTTCGTTTAGCACACCACACAGGTTAAAGTCAGGTTTCCTGATTTTTAAGGGAAAAAATAGTTAAAGAAAAAGCAACTTTTAGAGATTATTATGATATTGAAAGAGAATCGTTTTGCTTTTGAGTTGATGATGAACCAGATTTGAATTTTCTTTCTGATTATTGATGTTTGTTTGGGTGCGCAAAAACGTGATGAAATGGAGATTTTCTGCGTTTTGTTCTCTTCTTTTTTGTAAAGTAGATAAATAAGATGATGATAACGCATGGCAAAGTGTGGTGGTACTTTTTGATGGTGATAATGAAGACAAGTTTTACTGATGATGAGCTACATATAAGTAATGATATTATGGTTTATGGCTTTCTTTAATGCTGCAGTTTGTGAGCAGAAAAGTATATGTGGTTTTTAAAAAATGAATGAATTTTTTATACATGAAAAAATTATTGTAACCCAAAAAATATGTTGCTTGAGGGGGTAAATGATAATTATTGCCATTTTCTTTGCCTGCGGATTCATTTGTATTTTTTGCCCTTGTTCTGCTCATGAAAGCTGTTGTTGATATGGTCAAAAATAAACCTGACCAATATTTATAGGTTGGCGAGATGCTAGAAACAGAATCAGTGCAAGTATATACCTACTCCCATTTCTGTCGTGTAGCACTGGTAATAATTTTCAGGTTTGTGTTTGCAAGGATGTAAGGTGAACGATAACACTTGCCGTTCATCGTTAATTATTACTGTGAAAGATAATCAGGGCAAATGCACACAGAAGAAGACATTAAATTGTTCACACTGATGGCGTATGCCTACAAAACCCGTTTTTGGCTATCCATAATCGTCTTTTAATACCAATCAACGGGTAACGAAATAACATATGCGACAGTAGCCCAATCACTTTTTTTAAAGTGTCAATATGCAACTGGGTTCAGCAGTAAATTTAGTTGCACCTTTAGGTTGATAACTGATATTGAAACCGGCTCTTTGTAAAATAGAAAAATCAGACACATCATGAACATTATGTGTACCGTTCCAACGGTTTTTGTGTTGTTAAGTTTGTCTATAGGTACAAAGACACGTGAGTCCAGAAATTGCTGGTGCATATCGTAAAGTAGGCAACGATTTTGATTGGATGCATTAATTATGAACCGACAATCCGTTACTCAAACTGATTTTTTCATGATCTACCTGGGGATTGAGTAACATGTACTATGTACCATTTTACATTTTTGCACAAGTGATTTATTGGCAATGTTGCTAATTTGCCATCTTCTCATAGTAAATCATCATCTTACCGCACCACAGCCGCTCATCTTTTAACTTGTACGTTAAGCATTGTTACTTACCATCAGATTACCCTCCTCTCCTCCTCCAAATAAATAGGTACAACAGGTTCATGTGAAGAAAACGAACAAAGAAAATTCTTTTTATTACGTGTGGGTACATTGTATAATAATAAGCATATGAGGGACAACGCTGATGAATATTCCTGCTGTTGGTGAAGATGATGGCGATTTTTTAAAGAGAAAACTTGAAAAGTGAGTGCTTTTCTTGCAATAACAGTTACAAGTAAATACACATCCTCGTATCATGCTTACTTATTCTAGTCTCGCTTATTTCCCCCTACTCTCTAGTGGTAATGCTTTAGTGCACCAGTGACTGACTGACTGACTAACTAACTAACCATCATAGAACCTTTTCAAGTACTCATGCAAGAACTTTTCTTTTGGTTTGGTAGCACCTGCGTGTGTAGGTTGGCATGCTGTTAGAGTTGAAGTAGTCGACGGCGACCCAAGGTTACTAACTACCATCACCACTGCCGCTTCCACAACGGCAACGACACGGAATACTTGAAGTTGTTGTAGCAGTTACTATTGTTGCAGTGCGTTTGTCATACATGCAGTAGTAGTGATATCATAATAATCACTGTTCTGTTGTGATAGCTGATTATTATTATTCAAAAACTACACCACAACTTATTATTATTGCTGCTAGAAGAAGAAGAAGTGCATTTTGCAGTACAAGACAACAATAACATCGTCATCATAATCATCCTCCTCATCAAACAACAGATTTCACCTTTTTTCCTCATCTTTCTATTCATTTATTATTAAAACTTTCAGAAGTCTCTTCTTCTCCTTCTTGGTCGTCTTCTCTATTTTGTTAGTGTAGCTAGTAGTAGAGCTCACTGACTAGCTGATTTACTCCATTGTAAACTGTATTGTTACCACTTTGCTGCATTTACAAAACAACAACGATTATCACAAAACTAGTATTCCTCTCTGCTGATGCACCGGACGAGAAATATGGAATAAATATTCGAAATTGTGAAATGTGGAGAAAATCGGTGCGTAGTGTGATGGGTTGATGATAAGACGGGATGGGAATTTGGATTAATTTTCTGTGATCTTGTTACATTTGTACATAAATTGGTTATTTCTTCTTGGAATAAAGTGATTTAAGTGAAAGTTTTGAGGAAGCAGAGAGTGTCCGCGGAAGTGGAGAAAATGTTGTGCAAAGTTTGAACCACCAAAGGAATACTTTTTACTTAATTTATTATTCATAGAATACATAATTACCATTATTTGGAACCGATTTGCTCAAGGTACGTATAAACCTATTAGGATATTTCTTTGGGTGTGGAATTTTTTATTGAAATGAGAAATCGTTTATTCAGTGAAATTTAGATATTAATGTTTTTCTTGGTAAGAAATCAAACCACGAGAGTAATGTTTCATCAGAAGCATTCATTATTTTCAATCATCGTGCACATTATTCTCACCATTAAGAAATGAGTGTTAGTGTTTTCCTGCAATCTACGCAATTAAGATTAAGTTATAAAAATCGGCTCGCATAGGATATTAAAAATGCTCCGTATCAGTGCAAGTAAATAAAGAGGAAACGCACAATGTGGGTTTCATTAGTGCATGATAAATTGCCGCTGATAAGCATGAAAAATTCCACTTTGGCCTTGGTTTTGTGCGTGTTTGAGACGCTCATTCATCATCACATTAGAAGCAAAAATGTATCATAATCGCATATTATTCATACACGGGTAGATTGGCTAAGTGGGTAAGTGTTACTACTTTGTTCACCACCGTTGCGTTCCTACGTATGCCTTTTTCTTTCCCTCATCGACCACTGGCAACAGCTGAACTTCAACTGAACTCTGAGGCAAGGCGCAACTCACAGATATCTCGTTCCACTACTGCGCGTTACACACATGCTGATGATACTAGCTTAGCTCGTTTGACCACAATCACAACCTCTTCATGATAGGATGATCCCCAATCCCCTTTCATCATCATCATCATCACGCACAGTTTTTTTTACAAATCTTTCTTTCAATTCATCTTCTAACCACCACATAACCAAAAATCAAAAGGCCGATTTTAAAGTTTTCTATGTGAGTGTTAAGCTGAGAATATAATAATAAAATGTAATGTGTAATACGCAGCCAGCATATTCAATAAGTATCTTTTGGGGTTAGAATGAGCGTTACTCATTTTGGTTTTTTCGCGAAAAGGAATTCTTAATATGATGCATTAAGAAGACCAATGATCTAGCTTGATTCATTGCAAGCATTATAGAAGATGATGATGAGACATGTGGCAAGTGTTATTTCCCTGCATAAGCGACAACAGGTTACCGGTCAGCCAAGTCATTCTAATGCAAAATCAAAGTCTCATCCCAACCTCCCTACTACCTCTTGTTGCCACAAGAGGCGAGAATGACCATAGGCTCGACCAACCCTTATACCTTTTTCATTTAGTTTTTACTTTTTTACATGCAAATGTGCACTTGTTTCTTCTGATGATGAACAAATGAAGAAAGTCATCGCTGGCGTATCTTCCGTTCTATTAGTTCTTTATCAAGACGACGATGATGTTAATGCATTTTTTGCAACAAAAAAATGGTTAGTAAAGAGGGTGAAAAAGTGCCCTGTACACGATGAGGCTTGCTAACACGTCTACAAATCTAACTATAAGTACCTGCGCTAGACCAGAAAACCAGTTTTGCAAACAGAAATTATGAACGACGCGTGCTTTCAATTCCAATAGGAAGGAAGTACCAGTTGTTGTCGCTTTTGTTTTTTGTTCGTTTATTTCATCATTGGTAGTTAGTTAGCTTATAAGAGGAACGAAATAGATCCTCTAAAATTTTCATACAATTTTGTGCTAGAGCGTTCATATATCAATATGGTAGAATTGGTTGTAGGCACAAATTACAAGGTTTGCAAATGGCTTGATGTGTACATTTAAATCATTTGTAAGGGATTAGATGAGATCATCCAGCCCTACACATGTCCTATCAGTTGCCAAGTTGCCTGAAAGCTCCTTATGAGAGCCGATGCATAGCTGATGAAGAAAGTGGGGTTAGGGAAAAAAGAAAACGAAAGGTCCTCTAAAAATTAACAGAGTGCACTACTGTGATATTATGCATATCGTATCATCATGATCGTGTCAGTCGTCATCATCACCATCACAAACCAAAACATAAAAGGGCACACAATGTGCATTGATTTTTTTCTAGATTTGTGTGCATTGCCTAGTGCACTATAGTTCATTGTCATAATTTTATCATGATCATTCTCCTCAAGGACCTTTAGAAAATCTTTTGGGTTTGGTAGATGCAAAAGAGAGCTCACTTTTAAGAAACAAACTGAGCGTAATAATGATGATGATGATAGCATATAGTAAATAAATGACTCTGGTTGGTGTTGGTGGGGTCGTCTCTTGGTGTGTCATTTAGAAATGAAAATGAAAGCATACTGAAAACTCCTAACCAGCCAACCTACCTAGTATTTAATATGACTAGAGCAATTTATTTTTTACTCATCAAAACAAATTTTTTACATCTTCAAATTCATTTTTAAATGGAAAAACAATGTAAAATATTACTTGCATGTGGCTGGTCATGGGATTATGGGATGATGTGAACATGATGGCGTAAATGAGAAATTATCATCGCCACAAGTATTTTTAGTTAGAAAAAAATTAAAAGTCACACGAATAAATAGGCAACTTGCGTATGCATATTCACAAGTACCATGAACTGATTTGCTCTAGATACTACTGTTTCTTTTTGAGGAAAGTCATTTCACATTTTCTCTTAAACGAGTAAATGAATCAGTACGTGAACAACATTGTGCTTCTGTTTTTAATTCTGAAATTAATGCATATAGTGTAATTTAGAATGAATGGAAAATAGATTGAGAAATGATTATGCATAGAAGAAATATCCAAGTAAGCAGTGGCGAGCAGGGAAAAGTAGCAAAAATTATGTCACGTTCAAAACTAAGCAAGACATGATCATAAGGATGCAAATCAGCAGTTTATCAGATCAAAGATATTATTATTGCTTACTTTTTAACCCCATGCTACCAGAGACATTTTAGGTACTTGTAGCCTTTCCAACGTGTACTGCTTATTCGTGAAAATTTTTGAGCATTTTGAGTTCAAAAATATTAAATTTTTGAATATATGCACAGGTAAAATATTTTTTATTGTTCATGTACACATTCACATGATTTATATCATGATCAGTGGTCACGTCTTTGAAGAGAGGCGTCAAGTTGGTCAGATTGCCGTGTAGTAAGTAGGTACTATTATTACCTGCAACATTGTAAATTGTCTTCGACCAGTAGTGCTACAGCATCGGCGCTACGAAAAAGTATTAAAAGTAATCATGCTCATGTCCTTTGTACCTACTCGCTTACACTAGCAAACATGAAACATGTTTGTAGGGATATTTATGGGCAATTTTACATTTTACTCACATGTTTTGGGTTATTTTTTTATATTTTACTTGAATGTGACATGTATAAAAGGGAAAACTACACACATGCGCAGCTTTGTGCATGCTGCAGTTTGAAGGAAACTTTTTTAATGAATCCCTGTCGTCGTATCGTCCTCATCTGTCGCTCATCATAAACTTGAATCACAGTCCCACAGTTTGCGATAAAAAACCATTATAAAAGTCCTTTTAATCATTTCGTAAAAAACTATGTAATTAACATTTGAAGAATGCATCATAACGCAAAATGATAACATCATCAGATCATGCATCTGTTCATACTGAAAGATTATATTTTAAAGGGAAAATAATAGTTTATGACTTTTTCGAATGAAAGGATTGTTAAGTAGATAAGCTCCATTCCCCTCCAATTTTTGCATACACACACGTAGGTAGAAGATTAATAAATAGTATTATTCCTTAAAAATTTGGTTTCTAACTATTTCAAATAGAAAATGCAAACTGTTTTCTTGTTAAAATTTCTCAGGCCTTTCCAACTTTTCACTAAGCAGTTAGTAGTTAGTTGGTGACATGAGTGTGTGAACGAGTGTTTAGTGAAAAATAAATGATTACTAGATTGATGATGAAGACAGAGACGATTACAACAGCAACCGTATCAGGTTATCTCATTAGCCACTTATTGTTACTACATTGCAAATTTTTAAACAAAAGCGTAATCACTTGTAAATTTCAAATTTGGCAATTTGAGAAAGTAACAAAAACGTTTTTTTGTACGAATTCTTCTTGAAATCTAGCAACGATAGAATCATGAAACATTCAAAAAAGGTAGGAATAACAGAATGAAAAAGTTTGCATTTACGCAAAACAAACTCGAATGAACCTTTTGTATTTGAAGATCAGAAGAGAAGACACTTGTACGCGTAATAATAAATACACGATTATGATTACATATACACGCATGATTGAAGGAAAAAAAGAAGAAGTTTAAGTTTTTTATAGTCATTCAAAATTTTGCAAACGAAGATGAAAGTAGAAAATTACATGAGAGACAAGAATTCAATGACGGTGCGAATTTGCAAGCGTTTTCGTTCTGCTTGGGTTAGCGGTTGATCTTAATGCATTCTTATTCAAAAGGGTAATGCTCAGTGCTCAGTGACCTTGACTTTTGAAACCGCTTTGTAACTGAATAGTTCTAAGAACTAAGCTCGCATCATGACTAAAATCAACTTTCACACTAGTTCATGAGTAATAACACCGACTGCAGTGAAGCACAAAGTTAGCGGTTTTAGAGGAAAACGATTTTGACTCAGTTGAATTTGGAGCACGATTGCTTGGGGTTTGCCTTTTTTCAAATCTCATCTAAGTTTTGTTTTTCATTTGATTTTCAGACAGATCCTCCTGAGTTGATTTCAGGCGACTGTCACCACAAATCCAAACAATCAGCACTAACAATGGTACAGTTACTACCACAGTCGATAGAGTGGAGGAGAAAATGGAGAACTCTACGGTATCAATACTCGGCAGTGCCATGTGCGTTTTTGATAATATCTTTAGTAGTGCAGCAGACTACTGCATACCATTATCATCATCATCCACCACCCCAATCTCCACATTCTCCAGCAATGCTAGTACAATCATATCAAAATCCTCAACAAGGACAGCCACAGCAACATTCCCTTTTGACGGGTCCCTCGGCAATGCCTCCAAACTATTACTACACAATTGATTCGGGAAGCAAGCTGGTGCAAAAACAGATGCCACCAGGACCTAGTGGAATCACAGCTGCAGCTACTAATTACTTGTTGCAGCAAGTGGAAATGGAAAGACAACAGCAGCATCCACAGCATCGTTCTCTGCCTCCCCAACCACCGCAGGTTCCTCCACAGAGTAAGGCACAAGCCCTTCAACTTCTTGCCAACTTGACACCACAGCAAATCGCTGCCTTGCAAACGGTTATTCCCACATTACCCCGAAGTGGTCCCAATCCCTACCAAATGATGTCTGCCAGCAATAACAACATGGCTGGTGCTGTTGCTGTTATGCCCCCAGGTGGAATGGAAAATAGCCACCCTCATCCACAGTCTTCATTCGCTTCAAGAATGGGTCCCTTTGACAAGCTGCTCAATAAAGCCAAATCTTGGCTCCCAGACATGATGGCAGCAGGGTCCTCTCAAAGTAAATCTGGTGGAAACAGTGTTGGAGAGCCAAAAATGAGAGACATGCACAGACTTCCAAAGCCACCACAATATCCCCTTTACGACCTTCCTTCACTTGGTTTGGCAACCCCACCTCCCGCCCCAATCATGCACCCTATGGCGTCCCTTCCAAACAGTGCTTTTGATTTGGACCAACCTCCAATAGCTCCACCTATTCAAAGCTCCAGTCCTCGATCAGCAGGACGTGAAAGATCAGGGGGAGCTGGGGGATTCAATCAACAAAATTGGATGAGTCCTAGCCCTACAATGTCCACAAAGAGAAGGAGTCACCACCCAACTCCACAGCGGCCACCAAAACCAAGTCGACCATCTTTCTTAAGAAATCCACTTGGCCGGTCGCACAAGAAATCCCGACCTAGCGCGGAACCTCCAACAAACTATAACAGACGGAATCATGGCCCTCCACCACCATCTGGAAGGCAACCTCCTCCTCGAGGAGGATCTCGACCAAGAAACCAGCCTTCTCTTACAACTAAACCAAAGAAAAATGGCCCACCAAAAGGAAGATACCAATCGAGTGGCAGACGTCCATCGCCTTCCCCAGGACCAAGCTCTGATCCCTATGGAGCATCTATGGGATTCGACCATCCTATGGCTAGTAACCTGTCCCCTGCACAAAGTCCTGCGTTAGGAAGACCATTGAGTTATGAAGAGTACATGGCAAGACCGAGCCATTCTTATACCGATGATCCATGGAACTTTGACCCTTTTGCTAGTCAAATGAACCAAGGGCTCCATACACACGCTCTGCGATACAATTACGATCCACTTGGTTAGTAGATATTATAAATTATATATAGCATTTCTTTGCATGTTTCTTGTGCTTTTTTATGAACTGTCTATTTGCTTATTTAGGAATGAACGCTTTAGATACTGAAGCTAACAGCCACCTGGATCCCAATAAGTTGAGCTATCCTGGTGATGCCTTTAATCAAGAGATGGTGAAAGACTCGCCTGGAATTCAAGGCATTGCCCAAATGGGTGGTTGGGACAAACCATATAAGAAACGTCCCTACAACAGTGATCCCGAATTGGAGCTAACTCCCCCAGGAGCAAACTCAGGATTTGGTTCAGGATCCTCCTCCTCGTTTAGTTCATCTCCAAATGACCCATTTCAACCCCCATCATCACTTGGCTCATCATCTAAAAGATATAAAAATTCGGGTAGCAGTTCGTCCGGTGGTAGTCATTCAGGAGATACCGGATACTTAGGAGATGCTCTCAGTGGAGGACGTTTGGGAGAAATGACCTCCATGGATCATTTGGAGGGTGGATCAGCGCTTCCATCATTTGGGGAGGAGCAAGGAAATCAAGAAGAAGCTCCCACCATAGACTTGGAAAGTTTGTCCTCCCAAGATGAGGATGGAATGAGCGGATTGGAATTTACCATTGAAACTAGCATGGACAAGGGTGCAGGATCCGGAGGTGGTCATATGGAATCCTCTCAACCAGATCCCCATCCACTTGGAGGAATGCAACCAGCCCCCAACCCGTTTCTTTCAGATCAATACAACCCATACGGAGAACAATCCGCCCCAGTATCTTCTTCAGTTCCAGGGAACCCATACGGACCCGGTGGCTACAGGCCAGAGAGGGAACGTTATGGAAGGAGAAGAACACGAAATAATCATGGGCAAGTTGCAGTGGGAAGAAGGTCCCTGAGGACTAGAGCTCAAAAACAGCGCGCAGCATCTGCTCCAGCATTACAGCAGTCGTCAGCAGTACCTGAAGGAGTTCAAATTTTCAATGAGATAATACGACCACAACTAGTTCAGTCATCTGCAAAAATAAGTCATCCACAACATGCAGCCCTTAGAAGACAATTGTATAATGCAATTAGACAGTCGGCGAAGAAGTAGTAGCTTAATGTAAATTTAGAATTGTATTATATTTTTCTCGTTTTTAATGAATTCTAAATATCAACCAAAAATATATTTTTATAATACCTGTGTATTTAAAGATATTTATTTTATAGCGTATGGACGGTTGTAAAAAATGCATTTTTTCGGGTGTGGAGTGTTTCTTGGATGATAGCTCATGACATGTATTATTTTAGGTTGTATAATACGAGATTGTGTTTTTCAAAGAGTGATTTATTTTTATTATTTCATGAATTGTTGTGTTTTGTACGATGTATGCAAGTATTATTATATAAAATGTAATTCGTCGTGTTTAAAAAATGAAGAATAAAACATTGTATTATTACATACAATATTCCAGAATTCAAAAATGCTAGAAATCAACTTTTAAACAAAATCAAATCATACGCAAGTCGTTCACCGTTTAAGACGAAATCCATTTTAAAACGATATGGTTCCCATAAAAATCCCATTCTATCACGCCCAAAAAAATTCCTCTAAAATACTGTGGACACGTTTGCTGGTGACTAAAAATGTAAAAAAGATCAATAGATAATCCGGTTTTGCAGAAAAGACATTCAATTTATTTTGCTGCTGCAATGTTTGCGTGGGCATCCTCCCTCACACGAGACAATGAGCCAGCAACCACACAATAATCGTCACGGCTATACATGTATAATGGCACCCCCTTTCATTCGTCTCTGATGCTCTCTTCCTACACGGACGGAAAACATGTTCCTACATCGTTTTTTACTCTCTTTCTTAAATTCTCCATGATTTGCCCAATTTGGAAAGTGATTGCAATGTTATTGTTGGTAATAAAATATGTGAAGAACCCACGACTACGAAAATGAAGAGAGAGGGAGAGATGAGTAGAGCATGCTGTGGTACAAGCAATTCTTTACACTTCACGTCTAAATCGCATCTTCAAACTTCAACCTCCAGACAAAGTAGCCCAACCGGAGCAGGATTTTTGCTTATTAACGCATTTTTCAAAGTCGCCCACACATCCTCATACAATAAATGAGCAATAATACTTAGTAAATGTAGATAAAACGACTACAAAACACTATCACTACTACTGTCGCTGTTGAACCAAGGATAAAAATGATGATGAGGCGTTATGAATATTGAAAGTAGATATTGTGCACTTAAGAGCAAAATGTGCGTATCAAATATCCACAGATATAAATGAGATCACTTTTGTTGTCTTTGTCTTCTTTTTGCTGATGGACACTCAAATTTTGCTTTCTGGTACGTGTCATGTCACTTTTTATAACAAATTAATATGCAGTAAAAAAATGAAGACAGAAACGGCTTTTTCATGTCACTTTTTCTTTCCCAGCCCATGGACACATAACCGTCTGTTTGTGACGTTCCTCTCCATAAAGCGAAGCGATGATATGCTTGCAATGTCAAGACCAGGATTGTCCCTGTGTGCTAGAATGTGTGGCGTGTGGTACTGTTTAATATCAAATGAAAGAATGCGCATTACATGGAAAAACGGCCAAGAACATGTTGTAAGTAGAACAAAATCTAAACTACCAGATTTTTCTGTGATTACACAGTTCAGTCTAATGGACTGATATGTAATCAGGACATAATGGACTTTCTAATGATAATAGATGCTTTGATTCAGATTTTACTCTTAACTCTGTTAGAAGTATTCCGGTGAAAAAATCCTCGTTGTGTAGAATATTGCTAATTTTATTTTTAAAGTACTTTTTTCTCCGTCTAGTAGCTCAACTTCTCCGCATATACTGCACCAAACGTGTGCTTCATTAAGGAAAAAACTATTCTTCTTCTTGAGAGCTATTATCATTAAAGCCATATCCATCCAAACCTTGTCCGGACGACGCTTATTATACGTTGACCACGAGAGGAAAAATAATGAACTTTAATACATGCTGCTGCAAATCTGCACTTTTTAATAGCCTCAAGCTGTACCAACAATGGAGATTCTAATAATAATAGTCAAATATGAAAGGAGTTAATAGCATAAATAATTGTCATGTTCTTTCTTCAAAACTTCCATGTTATGAAAGAGAAAAACTTATAGTGTGCAATAAAAGAGTGTTATACTGCACTTTACTAAAGCATACAGACTGCGACAATAATCGACAACTTTTACATAAAAAAGCAATGCATCATTGCTTCTAGGTATTATTTAACCATTCGTGTGTCGTGCATCCATTTAGTCCTTCAACTTTCAAACCCATTTACTGAGTAAATCTGAAAATCATATATTAAATGCTCCAAGATACACTCTCTGAAATAAAAAAAATCATGACTGTGGCTACACATCATCTTCATACGTGGACCTCCTTTTTCTTCTTCTTTTTTTATTAATGTAGACGGCAACGAGTCATCCGAAACCAAAAAAGTTACGTAGGTGTTGTAAGTTTTTTTTTTCTTTCTCTTTTGAACCGTAGTAAACTGTGAGCGTTATTAAGCGGACTAGAAGTGCAGGAGAACGAGACACATTTTATTGTTACCCTTCTCGTCATAGGGCTAGTCGTTTAGCCATCATCATTGTCGTCTACGTCTACATAATAAAGCAGCAGCAGTGCTAACACAAATCTTTGAGAGGATTCCCAAACTCCCAATATGAAGTAATTCAATCTATTAGATGTGTGGTAGTACACAGACCAATGCATAAAACATATTTTTACCTTTATATTCACATACAAAGCTTACATGCATAATAATAATACACGTAACGTGTAATCAAGAATAATAAGAGACCTTTTGTCTGGATGCGTCTCTGGATGATTCTTGGAGACTTTTCATCTCACCCTCAATGACATTCTATACTTTAAAATAGACTAAGAAACAAATGGAGGCTTCGCGGCCCAAATATTCACCATTTGAATACATTACAGGTCCGTGCCAATCTTCAAGTTAGCAACGAAATTTCATTTGAAATATATTGGCTTGGACGTTAGCAACAATAGCCCGGAGTAAACAATCTAAAAAAATCGGCCGTTTTTTCTATTTATTTTACATTGAGTTTCTCCATCTTTACGTATAGCATATCACTGCTCACCCTACTTCTACATATGTACATACAATAACAGATGGTATGATCTACATTGCTGCATCTCTCTGTTTTCCAGAACGGTTCCAGAAGTTTTTCTCAATGAAAACATGCTATGACCTACCTTCGACCTGCTTAAAATTTGTTCAGTTTTTTCTCCTCTTTCTGATGGAACAAGAATTTTTCCAAAATTTCTTTTTTTAAAGCAGCTATTAACGTTTTTGTGTGACCAAACACAGCAATTGCATATTCATTCCTCATGAGCCGCCATCAGCCATTTTTTGTTTTTTTTTTGCTTGGGTTTCTTTCATTCATTCCTCTCATCTACTACAAACAACGCGAAGGGGTCCTGGGTTCTGCATCTATGACCTTGGGGTCAATGTGAGCCATGGGGGAGTGGTCAAGAATCAAATTTTGGAGTAACGGGCTGAAATTTGTCACACATGGGCCTTCAAGCATGTAAAATCCGGGGAAAATAAAATCTTTGATCCTGGGGACAATTTAACCCCTGGGGGAGTGGTCAAAAGTCAAATTTTGAAATAACGGACTGAAATTTATCCCACCTGAGCTTTCAAGCATGGGAAATCCGGGAAAAATAAATTTTTTGATCCTGTGGACAACTTTACCTCTGGGGGAGTGGTCAAAAATCAAATTTTGGTGCAACGGGCTGCAGTTTGTCACACCTTGGCTTCTAGACATGGGAAATCCGGTGAAAATAAATTTTTTGATCCTTGGAACAATTTGACCTCTAGGGGAATGGTCAAAAATCAAATTTTGGTGTGACAGGCTAAAGTTTGTCACACCTGGGCTTTCAAGCATGGGAAATCCGGGAAAAATAGTAGTAGAATAGTAAAGCCCTCTACCTGATGAGGCCAAGGCTCATCAGGCTCAAAATTGAAAGGCATTCAATTTTACAATTATTTCAAGACAATTATACAAGTCATGATTTTAAATATCATTTACAGTATCGAGAATTCAGATGTGTGCTAAGCACACATCTCTCTGGCCATTTCTAGTCATGTAATACTTCTTGTAACTAAAAACTAATATGCGAGCAAGTACGTTCATTCCGTTTCCCCATTTCACTTTCTGTTTCTATTATCCGTGCGGATAGACACACAATATAGGAATTTGTTAGTATACCAACCAACCACATAGAGTTACATTTACATTGAAAATGCTCGACCTGTGAGTGAGCTTACACGAGAAGAGGTTCAGCTCTCGGCTTACATAATGTGAATCTCTACTTTCCACAGAGTACAGAGGAGAACCCATAACCAGCAAAAAATGCTCGTAAACATTCACTTTTGCTGAGCAACGAAAACGAAAGCAAAACCGTGTGTGTGTGCCTACCACCTTCATTCCTAATACCTTCATTCATTCGCTTCAGTAATATTGAAACAGTGATCCGAAGCACTGCTCTGTGTCCTTCTCGTCGTCTACTTGTTTGTGTAGTGTGTTTTGTTCACTTCTTACTTCTTCCTATAAGTAGTAGTATTATTTTTGTAAGTTCATTTTTAATCTGGTTTTTGATTGAGTGCCGTCTGCGACTTTGACAGTGAATTTCTTCGTGATAATTACGGAATTCGAGGGATCTCTTGTGCGGAATCGGTTTTGCCGGGTGGAAATTCAGTGGAAACTAGGACAGCGGAGAAATAAACTACATCCCTGTTATAACAGGTAGGTCATAAACTATATACTAATTTTTTGTGTATATAGGGATGAAATATCAGAAGGTGACGCGACAACGACAGAAGAGCAGAGCAGAACGGTAGTATTTAGGTAGATTTCGTACATATAATACACACACCTTAAGGGTTTACCTGTTCTATTGCATCTTGAGAATATTCTAGAGAAGGTTTGCAAGGCCTGTTTGCAGCTTTCTGCAAGTCTTTCTTGCTTCATTTCATACTGCGTATTTTTATCGTTTTATTAAAATAACTGTAACCCAGACAACAAGACCTACATATATACCTGTGTATATAGCATTCATATATAGGCATTGGATGCATGCCTTCCATAACATGTAATGTAAAAGCAAAAAGTAAAGGAAAATGACAAGTGATAGATTTGCCGAAAATGATTCGGTGCAAATTATATGCTTAAACAACAGCCCAAATTGTTACATATTATATTAAGCATCCTTCTTATGCTGGAAAGCAGCACAAACTTTGTAATTATCATTATTTATGATTTATGTACTATTTCACTCATTGTTAGATATAAAGGCACAAAGAGAAACGATAATGCTGCTGCTGCTGTTGGTGAGAAATTCCAGCTACTAATGACGATACAATGATGATGAGATGAACGATTTTTTGCATGTTGATGATGTAATTCATCTAGCTAGCGCGTGTGATTCTCTGATTCTCTCATCTCCTGCGCGCTACTATTCATTTTCATTATAAACTTTCATGTATGCACATTAACATGCCAATTATGCAAAGAGAATGAGTGGGAGGAGGGAACTAGGCAACTAGGAAACCAATAGAATATCTTACCAATAGAATACCAACTTCTGCACAGATTCAAGTAATGACGATGAGCAAACATTTTATTTGTGCTGTTGTTATTATTATGTACTCTATGAAATTACATCTTTTGAAATTACACTCCATTTATGAAGAGTGCGCATATAAAACCTATAGTGGTTTAAAATTAGATTAGTTTCCTGTCATATAACAATCCCATTTTATGTAGTTCTATTCGCAACAATATCAGTTTTCAAAATCGTTGCATGTTCATCCCCTGTGGCCATTAAAATCGTCATTCCCTTGCCCTCCTGCATTTTCTCACATTCAATATATTAAATTGTAAACAATACGCAATAAAGCCCACCATGCCCTTCCAACATGTACCATCTTCGTCGTCATCCTATTCATCATAATCAAATATTGCGTAATTTTTACTACCTGTAGTGCATGTACCTAATTTTATGTGACTGATGTGTTGATGTGTTGGGTGTGTAGGTATATAAAAGGGGATGATGATGACGGTGAAGAGGAAAGACTTTACAATTGCACATGGGCCATCATGGGGTATACAAATACAGACAAGGCGTAACGAAAAAAAACACGCTGGATAATATGGCAAAAGTAAGCGTGTGGTCACAGAACTGTGACCAATATGAGCAAAAAATATCATAAAATTAAAATGTGACTCACATATTTTCAATCTTGTAAATGATGTTTATCTAGAAACAGACAAATGTCCAGCCTGTCTTGAATATACAAACGTTTTGCTTATTATAGAAGTAATCATAAGAGAGAAAGGAAGTCACAAAGTCACAAGTTTGTCGTAGCATGATAAATGATCACATATTATCGTATATCTCATCAGAAAAGTAAGCTAGCATGAGACGTAAAATGTTATGATGAAGTTGATGATGATGATCTTGAATTTCTAATGAATTTGCATGCTTGTTTTTCTTATATATGGTGTGGCATGGAATATATGAGTTTGAGAAACCTGAATCTTCAACGAAAAACGTACCAAGAAACTATCAGTTCCATTAATAATACAAAATCCAAATTCAGGATTCAATACTTCACGGATGATCGGATTTTAGCCTTTAGCCCCCTTTTCATCTTATAGCATGTCGTTTTGTTGATATAAGCAATTCACTGGTGAAAAATTATGATGACAAGCAGCAAAGTAGGTACATATACGTGCTTATACTAACATACGTGCAAGATTATATTGACACGAGGTTAGGTTAGGCATATTATCCCAAATAGAATCTGACTGTAGTATTATTGAATTTAAAAATTTAAAACAAGCATGCACGTCCTACCACTTATAAAATTTGTTGATAAGAGTACACAAACGTTGTTGTTCTTACAAGAAAAACCATGACGTAATCACGAAGACTCAGTTCTAGTGAATTGAACTAAAGTACGGCAGATATCTTTACAGACGAGCGTCTCAAACAAGCCATAATAATGAACAGATTTTTGGCTTTTCCTATCACTTCTACTTTCTGTCTACAACTCATGTACCCGAGCTTGTGAAGTAGTATGTATCTATGCACATGTGAAAAGAACGAGGCAATAAGGAGATGAAGATGAGCAGAGCGCAGCGTACTACGCCACCTCCAACACCATCGCCACTGTTGAAATAATCTCAAGTTAGACTCATCGTGTATGAAAGTGATGATATTATGATTATCCCTGATTATCCCTATTTCCTCCTCCACCTTTTCTTCAATTTGTAAAAATGCTCGAGCAGTACTTTAGTACGCAGTTTACACTTTTTAAATAATGTGTGTGTGCTATATGAAGCTCCGTCACTCCATTTCAATGTCGCCGTAGGACGAGGAAAGATATTCAGGAAATAGGCAGTTAATGCATGGATCTGTCGAGAAAACGGAAACGTGGCGTTACTTTGCATTGCAACGATGCTTACGTAGTGTTACATCACATTCGTATTCGTTTCATGTATCCTTTACGCTATTTTTAGAGGTTCACTCTTTCTTCCGAACCGAGCCCTCTTCTTCTTCAAGAAGTGAAACTGTGAAAGAGAGTGATTTGATCTTCGAGAGAAATAATACAGACACAAATTTCGCTTTTTGGTATTTTTGTTCTTGAACATTCATTTCATACTTCATAAAAAAAATTCATAATCAGGGACTATGTAAACCTCAGTACTTTTACAAGCTTTTTAACTAAATTGTTCTTTTGTTTCAGACTTTAGCTGCGGCTTCTAAACAATTATCAAAATGGACAAGCGTATTCCTGTTAAACTTAACGATACTTCCATTCTTGACACCGAATTCTCTTCTATTCGGGAGAGGTAAGAACTAGTGTAGAACCCGATTTTACGACAATTCAATTGGATTCCCTTGTAATTACTAAATATCGATGTGTTTGATTTCTGTAGATTCGATGCCGAGATGAGACGGATGGAAGATGAGATGAACAACTTTCGCACTCAGCTTCTCCAGAGACAGGATCAATTCTTTAAGAGTAGCTCCAGGTACTTTTTGAAAAATTCTATTAATCAACTAATTTTGACATAAAAATGATATTTAAAAACTTTACATAAAAAGCATTTATTCATGGAGTCTTGTCTGGTCTATATCTATGAATAAATCTTTTGCTGGACCAAGCTCTAAAGCTATTTAATCAGTGGAAAATTAATTTCTATAATAATCATGCTGCAATAATGTTAACAAATATGACTGCGTAGTGGCGACTTCATTTTGGTCTAAACTAAACTTTAAGCAGTAAAATTCATTTTTCGGATTGTTTAATCAATAATTATCATTAATTCATTAAATAATAATCTCAATCTCATAGTACAAAAACTTCAAAGTAATTGTACGTCATACTATACAGTGCAGAGTTTAAAGTTTCGAATATTAAGACGCTTGATTAAAAAGCTGCTGAGCTATAAAATAATAAATGTCGAAAGAACAGGGTACATTTTTGCTAAGAAATGCTTAATATCTTCAGAGCCAAACAGATCAAAAAAACTAATTTAATTCCCTCTGTCCATGTCTGTATCTGGCGATGAATCGATATAGCCTATTCGACACGATGACCTCTGACCTCCTTCATGGCGATTCTCACAGCAGCAGCAGCTTGCTTAGACAACAGCAGAACTCTCTCCTCAGGTTCAACACATTCTGATAATGCTTACAATAAATCACTTAATTTTCTGTCACTTAATTGATTAATGGTCACTGCTTACATTATCTTTTTACGTTAGATTACACATGGTGAACATAAAATATGAGGGCACACGTTTTTATAAATTGAATCTTTACTTGATGCAAATTAACGTTTTTATCATTGTCATTTAAATTTTCAATTATATTTCTGCGCGGCTTTCCTAATATAGAAACGGTTATTAATGGGCTGCCATGCAGTCAACAGGGATCTAATTCTAATAGTCAATTCTAGAGTACAAAATATAAACTACTTTTAATACTATGTAGTGAATAAAAAGTCTTGTAGTCACTGCTTTTAGCTCTCTAATAAGTAATCGTAACAAAATGTAATATGACTTTCACAAAGAGATTGTATAATTTTATACTCATGATCTCTAGGATTGTAGACATTCGATTTTTTGTTGGAAATAGTGACAAATAATGACGTATGTATTCAGGTATGCCAAATTAAACAATCTCATATTTCCTACAGCACAACTCAGCAAGCAACGAGCCAGTCCACAGGCTCCGTTGTTGAAGGTTTGAACTCGCCATTGATTCAGGATGACGGGGATGGCAAGACTCTTAAACTTCGTTTCGATGTCAGCCAATATGCTCCAGAGGAAATCGTCCTCAAGACTGTTGACAACAAACTTTTGGTATAACCTATTATGCTCTCCAAACGTTTTGAAATCTTCGTATGTGTTCTCTAATATTGAATTATTCTCTTTTCCAATAGGTTCATGCGAAACACGAAGAGAAATCTGACACAAAGTCCGTCTACCGCGAATACAATCGTGAATTTTTACTGCCTACTGGTGTAAATCCAGAACTAATCCGCTCCAGTTTGTCCAAGGATGGTGTGCTCACAGTTGAGGCTCCACTCCCACAGCCAGCTCTTACTGGACCACCACAATCTGCGATTAAGCAGTGAAGAATTTCTCAAAAAATTATAAAAAAAAAATGCATTCAATCCAATCGATTCACTCAGCTTTTGCAAGCGTTATTATTTTGCAATATCATCAACACCAATGAAATCTCGTTCCTCCAACATTATTTTAATTTCTAGCTATTAACTGGTATCGTCATACTCTTTTATTAATTGTTATTACATAACTATTAATTAATTAATTAATTAAAGCATTTAATAACTCATCCAAATCTCATAAATTGTTTCTTTTCGTCTTAATGCGACTCTATATGAATACCTTACAATTACACATCGCACAAGTAGATCTGTTTGTTGCTCCATCATTTGTTCTTTTTGGATTTTAATTTTTTAATTGGTTGAAGAATAATAAATAAAATTTAATCTACGAGCAACATTTTGTTATGTATTTCACGTAGCAAATTAGTCTAGTGAACTGTAAAGGTCAAGTCTGAAGAAAAAAGTTAGGCAAAAATTAATACTGAATCATAAAGAAGGGCTATTTTGAGATTGAAGACGAAGAAAGTGTACCTTAGACTTCTTCTCTGCCATGCAATGCAATATAATTTGCCTTTGTAATTAAAACTGAAATTGTACTATGTAGAAAATTCGATAGTAAACTTGAAAGAAACCTATATAATAATAAAAGATGGAAAAATCTATTCTATTTCACAAAAGTGGTTGTTCATGTAATAATTTGGATTATAAATGTGTAAAATTACGTTAAGGTATAAAAAATCCACGCGTATTTTTTGAAACTATTTAAAGTTTAGTATAAACATAAATTATATTCAAAATCTAAAACACAAAGCCATATTATTAATAATTAAGTGTGCTAGTGATGGTGTAAAAGATGAAACGAATTTGCTAAACCATTAGAGATGCTTGTTGAAATGTTTTTCGTTCTAGGATAAAAATGAAATTTCCAACAGTGTGGTCTTGGTTGTGTCGTTTCCACCTTGGCATATACTATTACTCTCTTGCAAGTTTGCATATGGTAATAATATTAAATTTAATGTTGTTGTGCTATACTGTCAATAATTATATACATTACATACGTACTATAGTGTACTACGTCGGTGTACGAAACTGCATCAGACAAGTCACTTTTTCACTCAAATGGTTGTTAAAAATGGAATTTAATTACTAGTTGAAAAAACACTAGTAATTAAATTGGAAAGTATATAACAAATTTAATAATTACACTAAAGAGAAGTCCAAAGCTCTACTGGTTTGTTTCACAGGTGGTAGTATTTTAAACGGGGATAGTGCAGAGGGAACCAAAATCAAAGAATCCACTTGTTATTTTGGGGTTGTAAAAACATGGAAAATTATAGAGCGCTATTATTAATAGTTTTTAATCATTACTAACAGTATTCTATGTTCGTAGTCAGTCTCATCAGTCTTCTTAAAATGTCGATTTAAAACACATGCAACTATGTATTATTATAAGAGCATCGCTATTAACATATTTAAATGATAATATGAAGAGATATTATTGTTATATGTATTAAAAAGAATATGTGTGCTATTTACTTACTAATTTTATTGTACTTGTAATTATATCGTGTTTTTGCTTAATTGTGAAAGGGTATACATACATATATAGTAATTTGCAATATGTTTTTGTGCACAAATGTTTTGTTCATTTAAAACTCTTGATTAAATACATGTATGTAATAATGACACATAATAGAATATTAAAATCCGGTTGGTTGTGTGCTATAATCGTCAAAACAATGCGTTTGTCATTTATTATCTCGATTTCAATTCTTGCACTCCTGCTGGCATAAAAACTTGTGTATGCATTTTTCCTTGAGATTCGACAAATTAAAAGCATTGGATAAACACTTGTCAAGAAACTACAAAAAAACGTTAATCGCTCATACAATTGTAAACAAATTGACAGAAGGGTATCAGTTTTTACATGAGTGAGCTCTCTAGAAGAAAAAAAACTTGCTCAATCGAAAGTACCCCGCTAATTAATATTTGAAACTTCAAGTTTACAATAAAGCCGGAACCGTGTCAAATTTATAATATAGAGATGATTTTGGTTTGTGCAAGCAATTCTTAACAAGAAGTGACAGTTTTGCTTTAAATTCTTTCAGATTTACTGGGCCACCCTGAAAAAAGTCGCTTTCAAAATGCACTGATTCAATTTATCATGATTATCGCATCGCGTATATAGACTCTCTGTCAATGTAATAATCAGAAAATCATTTGTGCACTCCTCAGTTTTTCTGTACGAGTGAACTTGTTTCTTCATAAAATTTACATATTTTAAATTAAATTGGTCACTTTTGAATTCTTAAAGTTAACTTCAAACAAGATGATAATAATGTGATGGTGAGATACCAGCCCTTCATTTAAATACCCGAGCTATATAATAAACTTGGCTTCTTGCTTCATTTAAAATGCACGCATCATTCACACATGCACACACAATATATTTTACCAGTTCGAAGAAGAAGAAGAAGGGATTGTGCCAGTGGCCGAAATTTAAATTTTCACTTACTTGAGTTTCATCTTCTTCTCTATGTTGATGATCAAGTTTTTTAAAGAAACTTTACTCCATTACATTTCATTATATTGCAGTTTGACTACCAAACCAATTCAGAACGAGAAGATGATGAGCGAGCCAAACAAGCAGTGCCAAACCCTTATCAAATCCTTCAGGCAATATAATAAGAGCAGCAGTGCAAGTCATTATGAGGATGACAAAACAATAAACCACGCAAAAAACAACAATGACTATTGGTAAGGTGTGCAACGCTAAATGTTTGCCGACCAATTGTTGCATCGCCTATGTTAAAAGCAAAACTTAAAAAATAACTCGCATTGCGTCTTAAATTGAGCACAAAAAACGTAACATGGATTTTTCAATTTTTTACAGATCATCATACTGTGATGAGACCAATATTGCTATTTTGAATTTTGTTTACTGCTGCACCTAATAACAATAAAAGACTTGTTGTCCTCAATCAAAAAATTGCCATCCAATCATCAAGAGCAATCTCTTTTAAATTCTCAATTTTATCTATTTCTCTTTCATTTATTCCCCTGTAGCTGTAGTATTGCAGGTCTTTGCTGTGTATGAATCGTGTATTTGGTGCAATTGAGAAAACATTACTCCACTAGAATAGCTTTAACTTTTACTCTACTGCACCTCGTCTTTGTCTCACTGGTTTTACTACGAAAATCAAAAAATCATCTCCTAAAACTACTGACATAGTTGGCAAAGCAAACTAGCATTTTCGACGATGATCATGATGAAAAATGATGAAAAATACAAAGAGACATCAGAGGATCAAACTGGTTCCTTTCAGCAGGATTTACACATATATACACGAACGCAATATGTCAGCAAAAATTTGTCTGTCTGTCTTTTGGTCGTGCTTGTCTTTCCTTACGCTTTCTAATAATTTCGAAGTAGAGTTGAATTTGCAGCATTTAATAAAAGCGGTACATCTTCTTCGTTCCAGGCAAAAGTTATAATATCAAGTATGATCCTACTTTAAAATATGTAATAATTATCATATTGCACAAGTTTTATCTTTCCACTTGAATGGCCATCGATTTTGATTTTGTATTTCATCTATTCAAAAATTCATTTTTGACAATTATACTTTGAAATTTACTTCTTATCTAATGTATTGCAGCGCATAACTACATATATGACTATGTATATGACACTGATCTGTTAGTTCGATAAATAGGCTCAATAACTCTAATACAGTAGATCATTTAAAATTTGTTTGAATGTTTTGAAGTAAGCGCATCAAAAAGAAATGAAAATATTTGAATTATGAAAAGGAAGCAATTGAAATCATGAGGATGAGGTGTAGTAATTGAAAGAAGTTTCCGACAAAATTTAAATTAACTAGTTTACAGGTAAAGTGAAAAATCGCATTTCTTCATCACATGATCAATGAATTTGCATTCATAATAAGAAATAAAAAATTATGACTTTTTTCTATTCGTCACTTTAAAAAATGAATGAGTAAATTACAGTATTTTCAGCGAAATGCAGGTAAATTTTCTGGTTCTTAAATAAAGTTGAGTGACAAGAATCGAATCTTGTTGGCTAGTTGTCTTGACTATGGCAGCATTAAACTAGCACAAACAAAAATTCACTATAGTTTTCATACTTTTGCTAGTTTTATTAGTATTTAGAAACTAGCAGTGGCTCGATGTATAAAGCAAAACATGCTTTGAATTATTATTAGGGCAAACAAAGCAAGGTGTTAATGGCAAGTCCACCTTTCAACCTTCTTTAACTAGCAATAAAAACGCGGTTTTAGGAGCACCGAGAAAGAAAGGAAAATCTAAAGTGCAAACCAAGGGTTTTAAATAAAAATGAATGTTTGAAATTGCATTGTGGGAGAAGATCAATGGGATGATGGATTCTATGATGCGATTTTGGAATTGATTGATTCTTTTTTGGTCGGTTTTGCGGTTTCAGAAATTTATTTCAAAGGTTGCGTTGTAATCTGACCAAACAGATTTGTTTCATCGGTAATAAGTAGTACAAAAGTGAAAGTTAAGATGTACTACAATATGTACATGCGACTAAAGCACTTGGTGCTGTGGAAGCTATTTAAAACAACGTTGACCTCACCTAGACCATGCATTGTTGACAAAAATTAGACAGAATTGTAATTTTAAGTTTTGAATGCTCAATAATGAGTTTGTCTTTGTTATTTTTGAAAAGGGATATTTCAGAAAGAACAAAAGATGTGTATAATGATGCAAAATGATATATTTAAAGAAATCATTCAAACATTCGTAGAGTTGATTTCAAAAACAAAATAGCAGAAATAAGTATTAATTTACTGAGCACACATTTTTGAAAGAGGCACCGACAATAACTGGTCAACATGAATACTATCAGATGATATAGAACTACAGATAAAGTAGGAGAAAGTGTCGTTTAACAAGAAAAGATTACGACGAATCTGAGCAAATCGGTGAAAGCGGAACCGTGTATCTTCAGATAAAAATGTAAATGTAATGTTCTTGTCATAAAATAATAGTTGAAAATAAAACTGAGTGAAATTAATATCAATGATATATCACAATCACTGTTATTATGGTTTTACTTCAAGAGCCTCTTGAGACTTGAATTTATTTTGCCCTTTCACAATCCAGTTTATTAATTGACAGATCTCGTTCTCTCAGTTTCTCTGATATGGTTTGTGGATTTTTACTGGGTGACAAGGATGCATTCCGTCATGTTCATATCTTGTTTGTTTAGGCTGGTAGACTTACATTTATTTATTTAGCCTCAAACAAGCCTCACAAAAAGTTGTTACTTGTCATATTACCTGACACTGGCAGAGCGATCGTATCATGATCTCCTCCTTACATCTTCAATGCGCACTCAATTTCTACAACAGTTGCCGCCACCAGTTTAAAACTGAGTTTAAAAATCAAGAAGGAGTCATTGATTAAAAATTAAGTTAGGCAAAGCTAAAATTGAATATCTCTATGCAACCAAAACAAGCAAGCATGAAAGAATCATATAAATCTATTTCATTGTTTGTGCATTCATGCTTGCTCCATTTCACCTCTAAGGCATTGATGGCATTGTCAGCTCAAGCTTCTTCATTTTACTTTGTTATGAAGGACTTATCATCTTGATCGACAAGATATCTTCGATACCGGGCGACACTGACATTGTTTCAGTCTTGACCAACCGCAATATGAGTATCAGATTTTTTCTAGTAAAGCTGGTGCTACCACTTACTTGTTGTGTCTTAGTGACACTTCAACTAGTAGTACTCTCACTTATGATATGTAAAATTGTAACTATAGTAATCCTAAAAACCAACAACTAGTTTTGTTGCTTCTCATTTTAATAAAACCAGAAAATCATCATTGTGTTGTGCGTTGCTTTAGGAGAATTCTAGCCGAAGCACTACTGCCTTTCTAGCGATCTATTGTCCGCACCCTGATAACTATTTGGTTTATCCAAATCTAACTGTTTTCAATGTTACACTGGCTGATGATTTATTCAATGCTGCAATATTAACAAAACTTAACTTGCTAGTGTCGATATATGCACTAAAATCTACCAAAGATATAGAATTGCTCTGAACTACTTGTAGCTGTCACCTCTCATTGTAAAGGTTAACGCTGTATGCAATTGGTTACATATTGCTTTTGATTTATTAGAATATTTTATTCTAGTTTTTATCTAGAAGATCCGTTTTAGATGATTTAATGGAATTTACACCGTCAAATAAAAGAGGTATAAAGTCCACGCATACTGTACCTAATGCTTTCATCGACATGTTGATAACGTATAATTTGCGACCCTTTAATCTGCATGCTCAGAAATTCCCCACACATTTGACAATTTTTAAGCAGAGCTACACGCTGAGATTTATCCTGACCCAGATCGTAATAATGCTAAAAGTTATATTATAAAGTACACTTGAAGTCGAGTGTTTAAAAATACACCTGTTTCTGTGAAAGGCAAAAGTTTCTTTTTTTGGACATGTACAACACGAAACAATACGACGTAAATTATCTGAGTAATAAAATTTTCCTCCCATATAAAAGATAATGTAAAGATTATGTATACATATAACTGAGATCTGAATCTGAGAATAGGATCGATTTAGATAGTGATTTTGAAAATGTGAGCGCCATAAGGCACCACAAGCACGAAGGGTGACCACACGACGAAAAGGAAGGCAAACCCGATCCGTGTAAATCACTGCGGCTGGTGAAAGTTTGCCAAGGAGGAACTGACTTCAATCCTTTGCATTGTCATTTATCTGCCATTCTAAAAATCCATAACTCACACTCAAAGTTTGCACCACAGCGATCAATGACGGTTTTTACCATCAAGTTTCAAACCCCATATTTCCCATTTTACCTTTATGCAAATATGGTCACTAGTAAAAGTTTCAGTTGCCCTTTCCTTTTTCAATGAAGCATTATTATAATGCACCATAAAACCACACAAATCAGCGTTGTAATAATAACGAAAGGCTGAAAATTAGATTTGGGACATGTCATGCATACATTAAATGTTGAATTTGCATTCTGTTATCGGTTGTAAGATGCCATACACACAGATAATTTATTAATTTTCACTGACCACCAGAAACTCATTGGGTAAGAATATTGAATTCCCATCATTAATTTTGTTATTATTATAACTATACACGAAAAAGTTCAAGTGCATGTAGACATTGACAGAGAGCCGATAGAACAGGTACGTAATGTATGGATCTCAACGGGGCATCGTTATCTCGTTGACAATTTGACCTTTCCACTCTGCTTACACTTTCAAACATTAAGTTCGTCTTATGAGGAGGAATAATTGGAATTTTATGTAAAAAGGTCGTTGTACAATAAACGGTGTGGCAAGATATTTGTGAAAAATGCATTCCAAGAAGTAATTCGCAGTCCTCTGCTTTACTCATTGATTTCAAATTTCCGTCTGAATACGTCCCCCAAATGCGAGTATAATAATGTACAACATGTTTTTATCATTATATCAAGCTAATAAAAATGATTTTTAATGAATTAAATGGAAAGTGTATGTCTACCTATGCACCTGTTAACATGTGCTCTTTCTTTTGATCGATAAACGTAAAATATTTGCACATTGCTACGACCAAATACATCAATTTGTCTACGAACCTGTGCTGTGAACCAATAAAACGCTAATGAAATATGGATCATCAACATAAAATATGTTAACTTTAAGGTGTATTACCACGACGTTTTGTCGACGACTATAGGCTATATTCGCTATGACATGACCTAACAAGGTCAGCACGCATCTTGACTCCATCCTTTTATTACCTTCAACCTGCCGCCGCACTGCTGCAGTTCACAATCCGCATGCAATTTATTTTATGACATTTCATGAGTATTTCTTCTGTACGCACATATCTTTCTTTGACTTCGTGATCTGATCTTTTTCTTTATGCCTTTCTGGGAGTTTGAACCGGATCATCCTCATGAAGATGGTGATGATGAAGAATGAATTTAAACAAGTCACAAATGAAGCAGTAGTGGAGCAATTGGTCGCGTATACACATATTCCTATAAAATAGACAAAACGAGCAAGAATGCAACATTTTTGAACAAGTCAATAATTCACCCGCACCACCACCAACGCCGCCGCACCTCAAACTCTTATAATAAGCTTTTGCTATAGCTGAGTTTATCATATAATCATCATTCTCACATATCATTTACAATTACAGTAACAGCATGAAAACAACAGCAAAATCATAAAGTATACCATAATAAGTGCATCATCGTTACCGTTGTCAAACAAAAAGGAAATCGAAATTCAGGCCTTGAGGACTCGCATTTCAAAACTGGTCCACGACCAAATCCACATTTTTGTCGAGAAAGAAAATCAAAAAGAATCAAAGAAAAAAGGTTCTTCGTTGATTCTTCTTAAGGGCATGTTGACGGTTATCACTTTTCTTTGCTTCATCAAGAGTCAAAGTCAAGGCCTACATTTCTCTTGTCTTCCATTGTTGCACTTCCTACTCATTTTGCGTCCATGATGAATCTACATCATCAAGTACTTCAATGAGAGTGCGTACACACATACAAAAATACGCAATAAGAGCGAAAATCGGTATGTGTGCTATTTGCTCAAAAATTTTCAAATCAAATACAATAAATGTGCAAACGTCCAATAAATCATTGTCAAAGTCTGAGTAAAAATGTCCAAGACGAGCCAAATTCAAGAAACGCCATTTGAATTTACGACATTAGGCATACATTGCATTTTGCTTGTGGTAATACCTTGTTCAGCCTTTTCCGTTTTGCACATAACCAAAAAAAAACATCTCTTTGAAATCATTTCATTCATGACATGGTGATCAACATCAGCATTATAATATATTGTATTTCTCTGCTGTAATATAGAGATCAAAATATGCAGTAATAAACGAAATGAAAAACAAGCAAACTTGCATTGCAGAAAAAATGTATGTCACCGACCCAGATAAAGACTTTGGTTGCTGATAGGAATAATACTTGCTGACATGACAAAATGGTTCCGATTCCTTCAAGTGAATATTTAAGACATTATGACCCTTGACTCGACACTTGGCTCCTGCACTGCAACGATCACCAAATTACATCCTATACATTAGAAAAAAACTCACCATGAAACTGCATTCAGCACAGCAATCATGGACTCCACTTGACTGTTGCAGATTGCGTGTATATTTCATCTTTGTCATCAGTAGAAGCGAATGTCATGTCATTAGCAAGTGAGCGCAAAAGTGATTCCGTGTTTTCCCCTTTCCCTTTAAAATTCCTCCTCCTTTTTATTTTCTGGGTGTAATCCGGTAAGTAAAAAAACAGTAAGTAATACAAGCGAAATGAATTTATCTTTTTGGCTTTTCACCACAAAACAAGTGCATATTATGAACAAGGATGTGTCATGTTAAAAGGGAATCGGAACCACTGATTTTGCCACTAGCCAGCAAGCCCAACTACTACAAAAAATACGAAAAAAAGTCAACAAAAGTAAGATGAAAATGGTTAAAGGTAGACGTGGTGAATAAGGCAAAAAAGCCAAATTTAAGACATTCAATTCACGTACCTTTGTCCTCCCCACGATACATGCATCACTGCAACAGGAAAAAATGTGTGTAATCATTATTAGCATTTATTTTTTGGGCAAGGACGTAACAAAATAAATGATAAAACAACAGAAAATTACTAGTTTTTCATAAACCTGAGCCTACACAGCAGCAACACCTTTAAAACGCACTGTTGGTAAAGGAGTAATAGTAAGATTGCGAGTGGGACTTGGGTTTAAAACCAGTTTCGTAACAGGAAAATGATCAGTGAAGAAAACGACGAGAGGTAGTAAAAGGGCTGTGGTGAATGATGGTAGATTTTTTCAGTTGTAACTGAAATTGGCTTTATGACGATATCGTCATGTTGCTACAATGCTGCTTATTATTATTATAGTGTCTCCGCTCTCCGAATCTAGGTAAGTAAGCCTTAAAACTTGCTTTTTCTTTCTCGCTCACACCGTCCATCCATATCATCATCGTCAACTCACCTTCTTTTTCGTGATCATCATTCATTCGATACACTTATATTTGCAATTTGCAATACACTTTCAAACGTGTTCACGTACACAAACACAATAATAATGCATACATGCACCTTCACCATCATCATTGTGGTCATTACTGGTAATATACATGGTAAAAGGTTTGTATATATCCATTATATGATTATCTTTGTGTTTATCTATTATAAGTCAAAATACCGATAGAGGTAATAAAATCACTTACTTTATAAAATCCACAAAGCATGTAGATGTACATCGATCACTTCTTGTGGCACTGTTTAAATTGCAGTTTTGTGGTCTTATCAATGGCAAATGGCAATACACGTATAACGATATGGTAATGTAGTAGTGACATTGTTGCTGCACTTTTTGGGGATCCTCGTTCTCGAGAGTCTTTGTTCACTTCTCGTTACATTACTGCACCAGTCACCTAGTATTAATATGTAGTAGCAGCAGCAGTACTGATGCATTCACATTGACTTTTTAACTGAAAACATTTTGAACAGGTTTTCTTCTTTCACTGGCCATGACGAATAGGAAGTCTGTTACTACCTGCCTGCTTCATCTCTTTCATATTATTGCAGATTGCAATGTACACTCATACGTTAATGTTGACTGATAGGACAAAATAATAATGATGACAACGATATGATATGGTAATTATTTAGTGGCACACCAAGGCTTAACTATGTAGCATGAATAAGGGACTGAAGAAGAAGAAGCCGGTGGTGGCATCATCGCATGTTTGCGCATACAGTATGCAAAAATCTAGGACTGAATCTATTTTACTTTTATTGGATACATTATTCTTGTTGTATTGCATTGTTGTGAATTGAGATTGGAAGCTGTTGCCAAAAATCGCTTGAGCCACTGATCTACTAGACCAGTAGTTGTTGTTTTCGTCGTTGCTGTTGTTGCAGTGCAGTTGAGCAAAAGCAACAGTAATGTGAAAGGGGTTGGTTGGACGAGGATATTGGGGGATGAAAGAGAAGAGAGTCGAGGTATACAACGCGGACGTTGCGATTAACTAATACGTACCTCGAGATCAGTAAGCAACGTAGTCTTTCCTCTGGCCTTCATCTGACGAGATCATTCGTCGTCGATGAGCCTTGTGGTTCATCATCAAGTTGTGAGAATATTTTGGTTTAGTTTGAAAGTGAACATCAAGGGGGAAGGGAACTAGAGAAAGGGACGCCGATTGATAACGCGAAAAAATCATTGATTAGTTTAAATCTCTTGCCTTCTTATCTATCACTATTTTATCTATATCACGTCTGTCTACTTACATCTAATTGAAATATTTGAGTTTGCTGATTGTGGATTCTTGTAATAATTTGGATTGATTTGATTGAGAAATTCAAGTGAAAGCGGAAAAAGTGAACGATGAAATGTAAAGAAAAAATGTAGATGTGAAATTAAACGGAAACAGTTATTTGTTCTTTTTACTTTCTTATTATCTTCGTTTGGGGTGGAGAACTTGGACGTGAAGAAAGATTGTTGTTCAATTCTGTGCCAAAATGAGTCGCTTCAGGACTCTACAGTGCTTAATGTGTGCCGCTGTTGCAGCGGTGGTGCTATTTTCTGAAAGTGCGCTTGCGTCTGGTTTGAGTCCAGAAGAAGAACACCGTTTGGTTATGAAAGCTGATGCCAGCGTGATTGATGAAAAGTTGAAGGAAATGCCCTATGGTGTTTTGATGGCACCTGCTCCAATGGATGAGCATAGTTTGCCAGTTCCTACAATGGATCCCCCACTTCCGGAAGGGCCCAAGAATTCAGTTCAAATAACCACTGCAAATGGGCTTGGAAATAATAAGGGAGCTTTATCGGAAAGGATTCGGAATGCGATGAAGGTAATACAGCAAAACTTTTTGTGTTTTCCTTTCTTTTCTCAGTTTTTCTTTCTGTCCTAGTTTAGTTTATATTTGCATTTTCTTTGTCTCGCTTTATTTTCATGACTTTCTTCGTCCTTTCTAATGTAGACAATGAAAGAGCGCATGCGCACTCTTCAAAGCAGTCGCACCCGTCTCCCCAAGAAGCCTATTGAACCACCTGTAAAAGCTCCCAAGTTCCCCCGACCATCTAGTCTTGTAACCTCAAATCCAAGTGATCTTGAGGTGGCAATGAAACGAATTGAGATTATGGCGTCCCGAGCAGGGTTCAACATGAGCTCCATTCCTCGTCGCTCACAGCTCCAAATTATATCCAGACTAGCACCCAAGCTTCCTACCAAGATGGCTAGCGCCGTACAAGAAGAACTCGATAGCATGAGTGGAAAGCTGTACCATTATTTGCCTGAGCCAGCACGTGATCCCCTGATTGAGGATGACCAAAGCTTCCTTCAGCACTTTATGGACCAATTTGATAAACCTCACACCGAAACTGATGAATTTTACAAGGAAGTCAACAGCCATATTAGTACCAATCCCCACAAGCTCAACAGTTTTGACGTGAGTCAAGTCTCACTGACTGATGACCCTTCACACGAACCGATCCATATCAGTGAGTCTGTGTCATCCTCAGTCTCTTCCGCTGGATATCTTGAATCATCTTCTCCAAATGTCCATCTTATGCCTCCAAAGTTTGATGCTGGTGAAGGAGAGTCCGCCGTTCTACACTCATACACGACTCAAATTGACGATGAGGGTGTGCCAAATCCATCAGCTTTAATCTCACAATACCCCACTCATCACGTTGAAGAGTCTGATCCCCTCATCACATTGTCTAGTGAAG